>LZPO01027503.1:106330-120945 GCA_001675575.1 Neotoma lepida | reverse complement strand
TTTAGCATTCTGTAGAGCCAGGGAAGTCTCCAGAGCAGCCAGTTTCCAACCAGAATGTTAGAGGATTAACATACCTCAGGAATCCAGCCCAACCCATCAACCCCATTGGAAGGGGCTTGTCTACAGCCTCATAACTTATTCTTTGGCACAACTTGGAGTTGATTCCAAATTTATTAAGCTTCATGTTACTAGTGTAGCTTAGTCTTTGGACTTAAGAACCAAAGTCTCAGTAAGCCATTATCTGAAACAAAAGGAAACTTATTGAAACCATACCAAAATCTCTCCCAGGGCTGTGGTCACTAGGTATCATGATGGAATAGATCTGGGGCCAAGTCTGTAAGTCAAGATGGTTCATTCCATGTCTCTGGCTTCCAACCAAGACAACCAGGTGTCAGCCAGAGGGGCCAGTTTGTTTCTGAGATGTTTATAGTTTTATCATAGACTGGATTTTCTAATGAGTTTATAAAAGTGTCAATGCTGAGTTCCATCCCAGAGCTTGTAGATCATCCTAGGGTTAATCTCAGGAAATTAACTGTCCAGCTGGTTGCCAAGTGATTTTGGGACATCATGCTTTGATAACCACTATTGAAAAGCATTCTTGGATTCAAGTCTCTTCAGACAGGGNATGCCCTTTCTGTTTGTCTCCACCTGTTTCCATATCTGGCCTATCTGAGGGTGGGAGTCCTGCTTCAGGCTGCAAATCCTGCAATGGCCNTTCCATGAGCCAGCTTCCTCTTTCTGCTCACAACAGGCCCAGGATGACTTCTCAGAGTGGCGTCCCTAGTGCCTCACAAATTCTTATATCTCAGGCAGCTAGGGAAGGGCAGGATCTTGAAAACATGGTTGTAGATCTTAGGGTGGAGGAGAAACAGGTCAGACAACTCAATCTTATGATGTCTGCTTGGAAGACAGATGTCTGACAAAATGTCAGCATCAAATATAGTAGAAACATCCATAGACCAGCATATCTTAAGATTTAAACAATTATTTGTCATCTGCAAATACACATTGTGATTGTATAAAATGACAGCCCAAAATAGTTTTCCTTCTCTTTCATTTCCCTCCCCACCTCATGCTAAGGCTCCATTTTAAAGTGTGTTTGGTGCTAGATGGTGCTCAAACATTGAACTTCTTCAGCTTTTGCAACTCTTATCTAACGGAGNACCTACTAGGCATAAAACATTGTTCTAGAGCTTGAAAATATAGAGGTGGCAAAGAAAACACAATATCTGTTCTAATTTTACATTCTAGTGGGATAAAGACACAAGCTGGCGAGCACTGCAATGTATTGGTATGTTTGTAAGTGCTGCAAAGAGAACTGGCTGTATGTTAAGGATCTCTAGCTAGGAACCTGAATGTGTGGGATATAACAATGCCTTTCTGAGATGTAGTATTTTAGCTGTCATCTCAGTGAAGAATGGGAGTGGGTGGGGAGAATGGCTTGTGTAGAAGCTCTGAGTATAGCATATTGAACGAAGTGCAAGGAGTCTGCTACAGTGGTACTACAGACAATCGTGTAGACCATGACCTAAGTCAAGATAGAGACATGAGCCTGCGGAATACTCACACAAACAGATCCTGATAAAAACATAAAGGATGAGAAACCACAAAAGAGCCTTCACATGAGAATGACAGAAACTGATTTTCATTGGAAAATACCACTTTAACTATGGAATATGAATTGTATGGGGGCAAAGCAATAGCACAGACCACTATTGCAGTTGTTCATGGATCGTAGCTTGAGTGGCGACATGTAGATTAGATATGGATGATTTGAGAGAGGTTTACTAAGGAAAGTTACTGGATGTGATGGGTTAATAGGTGTGATATTGTTGGCAATATCTAGACTTGCCTCTGGAAAGATGGGCCTCTGGCTATGCCTTTGGGGTATTATCCGATTATATTAGTGTAGGAAGACCCATATTAATAAATGGGGACTATTCCGTTAATGGGCAATCCTGGAGTGGAGAAATTGAGCCAAGCACTAGCGTGCATGTAGTCACCAGTCATTCTCTATTTGACTGTACCTGTGATGTGACCAGCTTCCTCAAGTTTCNGCTGCTATAAGTTCCCTGCTATGATGAACTAGAAACTGAACTGTGAACTTGAACAAACCCTTTATCCCTTAAGTTGCTTTCTCAGAGTATTTTTATCACAGCAACTTAGAAGAAACTAAGACCATGGGCTTTAGTGGTGGGTTCTACATGAGATGTGAGTTGGGCAGGTATCAAGGATGCTGATGTCTCCTTTGTACACTTGAATAGGTGGTGCCATACCCTTGGGATGCAGACTGGGTTTGACAGGGTGATCATGAGTTCAGTATTGTCAGGTTGAGTTTTATGCAGTACTGAGATACACAAGCGCTCTCAAGTAGTGTTATTGACTATAGAGGGCTGAAGAATCATGGTAAGTGGAGAGTCAGCAAAGCATGGGCTCAAGGAACAAGTGTTTGAGGAACATACTTCAGAGCTGGCACTATATCGTCCTTTCCNTGAAGTGAGAACATTTTCCCAAGCATTCATTCCTTTTGACTGCACTGATCCAACCCTTCACTTGAGATCTAGTATACCTTTTGTCTAAGTTGGGGTCTACTTCTCAGAATTCCGTACCCATTCCTACTGCTACTTTTCATCTCATGAGGAATACCCTGTATTTCAGTCATACCAAACTGTTCATCCTTCTCAAATACTACTGCTCTGCTACTTAAATTTCCTCTGCAAATATTATCTTTCAGCATTTCCCCCCCAGAAATTTCTGTGCCTCTTTTAAAGCACACATCGGTTGGACTGCTCCTTTAGTGAAGTCATTCTCAGCTTTCCTAAGGAGAGTCAGTCCTTATGACTGACAGAACCAGGTTCACAATTGGTGTGTCAGCAAGACGCAAGATCTATCATTGTGAGACTGTCTGTCTTCATCTCTAGAACCTTCAATGGAACATTATCANACTACACATTATCATATTTTTCTAAGTGTTTCAGTTGCTTTTCTGGAAATTCCAATTCTCTGAAGGCAGCGATCATGTCTTATAATGTCCTAGTCACCAACATTTATCATGGTCTCCATCGGGCTGCCAAAAATTTCCACTGAAGTAATCTATTTCACAGTGAGAGAAGCAAAAATTTTATGGCTGAATGTATTTTCCAGCTCTGTGACCTTTTGCTTTTGATCACCATGGATGTACAAAGNGAATTACATTTTCAGGACCCTGGAACCTGGACTTTCAGGTATATCCTCCATGTGCCCTGGCTCTTCCTTTTCCCATTCTAGTAGCCTGGTATTCTTTGTCAGGAGATGGTAATTTTATCTTTTTGAGATAGTATTTCATTATGTAACTTGGGTTGGCTTCATACTCAAGATCCTTCTGCTTCAGCATCCCCAAATGCTGGAATTACAGGCATGTACCACCATGACTACCTAAGAAAACTTGACACAGAACATGACCAGAGGTCAAGGGGGTTGGTTCCTATTTATTTTACTAACTTTAAGATTGGGCAAGAGAAGCTAACCAAGGTGAGGTGGAAAGCAAGCTTGGGATAGGGGTTGTGTGTGTGTGTGTGTGTGTGTGTGTGTGTGTGTGTTTGTGTTTTCCACGTGACTGACATCCTCAAGAAGGTATATATTGCTATTCATTTCCAGATTGGTTCATAAGACCTTGAGGTAAATCATTGAATTATTTATTCAAAATTTTCTTTTGACTTCATATTTATTTTTCTTTTGAGTGGGTTTTGTTCCTTCAAGTATCTTCTGTAGAGCTTTCTTAGTTTCATGAATTTTGTGTTTGTATTTATCATGGAAATTTTTCCTTTCTCCATCAGTTATGAAGGATAACTATTCTAGATTGTTGTCCTATAGCTGTAGGTAATCCATAGGCTAGATCTCAGAGGATAATCCTGTGACACTAGCTCTGGGTTCAGAGACTGAGTGGTACAGGGAGGAATCTTTGCCTCAAGGGCCATCTGGTCCTTGTCTCCTTCACTGATACCATAAAACNCTAATCTGTAAGAGTCTGCTCTTTAAAAAAAANTTATTTATTTTTATCTGAGGTGCATGTTATTTATTTGAGGTNTATTTTCTCTGAGGTGCATTTTATCTGAGTGTTTTGCCTACATGTATGTAAATGCATCACATGCTTGCAGAACCTTAGGAGACTGGAAGAGAGCATCAGAATCTCTGGAACCAGAGTTACAGACATNGTAAGCTGCCATGTGGGTGCTGGGAACTGAACCCAGATCTATGNGCTCTTCATCACTGAGCCATCTCTCCAGCCCGAGAATCTGCTCTTTAGATCAAAATCAGTGGTCTCCATTGGTGGCAGTCCCTCGCTGCCAACTTCAAGCATGCTTTTGGCAATGCTTGAGTCATTTTTTGGTTNTCACAATCGACATAATGAAGAATCATCTGATCAAGGTGACAACAGCGTTGATGCTAAGGACTCTAACCTAAATCATTTCCATCATAATTTAAGGATCCTCCTTGTTTTACTTTGTTAAGGAGATGAGAATCTGACACCCAATTCAAGTCATTCAACAACCTTACACTGTTCTCTGAACAGCACATTAGCACCTTAGCATTTAGTGTGATACCTACTCTAAAGTTCAATGTCATTTGCATTGAAGCTTAAGTAGCTCCTTCCCTGGAACATCTAACGCCAAGCTTTTGGGCTGTTTGTTCCCTTATGATTAGTCAATACAAACTCATATCTAACAGCAGCAAATCTGTATTGAGCAATAAGATGAAGAAATAAGGATAACGCCCAATGTTCTCAGAGGCTGTAAAGGTAATGGGAAGAGATCATTGTAATGTCTAGTGATTAAAAACATTGGGGTCAGAATTTTTATTGCATTAGGAAGTTGGAAAGCAAGAACATGGCAGTGATAAATTTATCCTGAGGGTCTGAGAATAACATTTTAAACTTGGACTTGAGGGAAGGGAGTCTGCAGGAAGGTTGCTGATTGGGGGGCAATGGGAAAGCAGTAAGAGCACACGTATTGAGAAAAATGATTAAACACACATTCTGTATCTGGAGTTAGGCACCAATCACATTGTTGTAAAAAAAACAAAACCAGATATAATGCCCACTAGTGTTATTATGGAGCTGATCACAAAAGAACCACAGAGAGCTTCCCCTTGACCACCTAGATCATACATGACAGTCNCAGAACTCTTCTTCCTGTCTTTTCTATCATTTTGTCCATGGAGGTCCTCAGCAATCCTGGCAGGAGGAAAGAGAGATGCTGAGACCAGTAGGAGTGAAGTGACTCCCTTCTGGCCTAAAGTGTGGTCACAGATGTAGTAAGTAGCCATTGTCTGATTCTCAGCCAGGTACTTTGCCATGCTTCCTTATTTCCAAATGGAATTTCCTGTGGCAGAGAGGCAAGCACACCATTTTCTGCTCACCTCCTACCCTGCTGTCTTAGTGTTCTGATTTTGTTGCTGGCCTCTGCCCTGAAGGCATTTTGGCCTTCCCTGTTCTCCTTGCAGGGGGACTGTCAGGGTGAGGAGGTGAGACTCACTTTCTAACTCACTGACTCACTGGCCATTTACAAAAACAATTCCTACCTTGCTGTCCTCCAAATTTTGAAGAATAAGGAAAACAGACGTGGGACCAAAAATCCCTTTTGTTTTTCTTGGTGCTTGATAATATATGCACCCTCTCTGGGTGGTTTAAGCGGTTTAGGTACTTTCTATAAAAGGACTCTCTTAATGACAAAACTAATGTGATTATCTGAGTGAGTGTGAGAGGCCTATTCAAGGCTTAAAGAAAATCTGTTAGAATAGCTGAATGTATCTGCTTAATCCCCTCTCTCATGTGGCTGAACAATGCTCTGGGAAGCTATTGGTCCTTCTTTCTTCTAGTAAATGCCTGTCTCCAGAGGAAGGGGCTGTTTGCAGCTTTTGATAGCCTTATGTTTCACCTTCTCAGCTGCACAAAAACACAGGAGAAGCCTGGAGACGCCCAAAGCATCATCAGCAATGTACCCTCCTTCTGCAGAGCACATGGGGCACTGTGTGCTTTCTCCCTGGCATCCTAAGAAGCAAGTACGGTAGACTGTGGGGAATGGCATCTTGAGGAAGATCACAGTTCCCCAAAATGAGTGAAATGAGTTCTCAGATGGGCTTAGCTACTTCCTGTTTAGGTGGTTCAGTAGGAAGTGAAGCATGAGGAGGGAGGAAAGAGAAGGAAGTTGAATTGGGCAAACTGCTCTGTGAGTTAGTGTTGAAGTTAATATGCTCTCACATTTTAACTACAGACAGTAACACCTACTACATGAATTAATTTCAAGTATCAAAGGTCAAGCTGGAAACACAGACATGAAAGTGTCTGAACAGATCTGCAGCTTTCACGTGTAAAATGTCGAACACTTGTCTTGCCATTTTGTCTTTGAAATTTCCAATTCTTGTTCTTTAAAAAGTATTCTTCTTTTCTAGATGTGTGATTTAACTTGCCAAAGAAAGCATTTGTTCACTATTCATGATCTGGGCATAGTTTGGAGATACAGATAAGAATAAATCTCTAACTTTAAGAGGGTCACAGTCTTGTAGGGAGGTGGAACTATAAAATACATTTTGAAAAGTGAATATTGTGAATGACTAATTATAATTTTGGTTACTAATAATAAGATCAAAGCCTTACAATAATGCTTATTATTTCAATAATAAATTCCCCTATTTCAAGCTCCACAGTCTTGACAGGTAGCAACTCTTATCATCCCATTTCACAGATGATGAGGCTGAGGCCCAGTTAGATAAGTAAATAACTTTCCCATAGTGTCATAGCCAGTGAATGGTAGACCAAGGGGGTTATTTGATANTGTAGTCTGAACTCTTCCTCATGGTATATTCTAAGTTAATAAAGACTCCTTAGAGACCATGACTAAAGATGAGTTCCAAAACATATGGAGGTGTGTACCACGTTCTCGCAGAAGAAAGGACATTCCAAGTTGAGGGAACAGCATAGGCGAAGGCACCTCTCCAATAGCATTTGTGTAGGGAGGAACTCAGAGCAGATCACAAACAGCAGTGAAATGGGACAGGTGGAGAGTTATCAGGGGCCAGAGGACGACCTCCCTTGCTGTACCTTTGTTGGAAAAAGCAGGGAAATCATTCTCACCAGTTATCTTCTTGATAGCCCATTTGTTATCAGGAAATCTTAGCAGTAAAGTGGTGTGGTGCAGACTCCCAGAGTAAACTCCAAATTGCAGAATCTGAGACCTTTGATGGACTCCTTTCATGAGGAGGAATNATAGAGTTGATNTNAGCATTAGATGAGAAGTACAGGATCATCTTGAGATGCACTTCTAGAAAGTGGTGAGTTGAAAAGGGGAGAAATGTAACTANTAATTCCAGGAAATGGGAATAGAGTCCTTTGCTCAGGCTCCAGGAACTGTCCNGTTTCTTCAATGGTGCTGGGTATTGTGGGTTTCAGCTGAGGCCAAACTGGAAATCAGGCTTGCCTAGCAGGTAGAATTTGGAGATGCCTTTCCTTGTCTATTCCTTAGTTTCCATTGGCTACTGTAAGTGAAGACCTAGAAGGCTGTGGCTGGTTCTTACTTTCATCAGGCTAACAATGTGAAGGGCAGGGCAGGCAGGGGGAGAGGCAATTGGAACAGGGTGGGATTAGCCAGGTAATGTGGAATGGATTCTGTGCTCGACCAGGAGGGATGAGAACCTGATCATTCTCTGTGCGGGTTGGTAGAGGGTTCCTGGGGAGTGTGCCATCCATGGGAAGGTCTGACATATGAAAAGGAGTGTGGGAAAGGGGAGGGCAAAAAATGAGTTAGATAAAGGGTATGGTTTGTGCAATTGCATGAGAGAGACCACACAGCACTTGAGACAACTTATTTGCATGTCCCACTCTCANTTTGGAATAGCTGGAGTGGAGTGTGGGANTTGGGAGTGAACTGAGACTTTTCTCTACCTTTCCCTTCCACACTATTCCAAGTTACACNAACAAGCNTGTCAGTAGACAGTCACAGTTGTGAAAAAAANAAAGATTGAAATGTGATTATAAGTGCAAGAGAAAACAGGTGATAGCANGCCTGGGGTCACTGAATGATTTCATAAGATAAATGTTTCTCTTCCTGATTTTCCTACAGCCACCCCCTTGGCCTGACTAGCAAACTCCCCAAAGAGGCTAATGCCCACCTCTTAGACATAAAAAAAAAGTCACAAGAGTAATGACCTGAATACAAACCAGACAAATGAATATCAGTGCAGCAGGAGGGGTGAGCAATAAAATGAGCAGGCCTGAGTGAAGCTGCAACCTGCTGAATTCCCTAGTCACAGAATAATTTACTGGCTGATCCTAGGCCACTGGATAATTACCCAGGCAGCCCCCATTCTGGTGTGAAGCCTCCTGCTGCTCGGGTTATTACTACTGGTTGCAAGCAGCATGTGTCGGTGGGAGCAGACCTGGTCTCCAGGCAGATGAGACAATGTAAAGGCCCTTGCCTGGGCCCTCTGGGCTGGGCCTCACTAAAAAAACAGACCAGCCTCACTTTTCAGCTCTCGGTCCAGCCCTTGCATGATCTGCAGGGAGAGTCTCTCAAGGATGGTCAATAGATTGGGCAAATGAAATAGATATCCAAGCCCTGGAGTTTCACCAGTTTGTGTCAAAAAACCTTTGCTCTGTTCTCACTTGGAGCTAACTGGAAAGGTATTTTGAAGCCTCCTTAGAACAAGTCAAATTAACATCCATGGAACAATGTCAAAAACACTTGCCTTTGANAGGGCATGGGAACCAGACTTCATTGCCCACAACTGGGGTCAGGGGTAGTGGGGATGTCTCCTTCAGAGCTTAAATTGTTTAAGAGCATGACCTTAGGAAACTTGAGAGTATCTCAACAGGTCATTGCGATGTGGATGGAGATTATTATTTCATACCCCCTTTTTTCACTCATGTCTCTTCAACTTTGTAAAAATTTAATTTTAATNTATGTGATTGTATCCACCATCGCTTCCCCCTCCTTTAAAACAATTTTTACTCTTCGACCATTTCATACATGTATATAACGAAATTTTGTTATTTTCACTCCCCATTNCCCTCTCTCCTCACTCTTCCTGTGGAAACCCTTCTTTACAACGAATCTTCTTCCTTTCATGGCTTTTACATGTGTGTAACACACTGAATTTAATTAGGGGTACTTGCATGAGCATGAGTGAGAAGTCATTTATTGGGGTGTGGGCATCTTATCAGAAAGTACAGGATCAANGAAAGTGACAATCCTTCCCCGTTCCCTAGCTCCCATTCATTGCCAATAGTTCCTTAGGGAGGGTGGGGTTTCTAAACCCTCTCCATTCCATGATGAAATGCTCAAAGGCCCAGACTTGTGTAGATACTGTGCCAGGATCCATAGGTGCAGTGAGTTCTGGGGCGATGGCCATGTCATATCCAGAATATGAGTTTTTGTAAAAATATTTACCTATCTTCTTGCTCTTCCATGCTTTCCATTCTCCCTTGGAGTGGTGATATAGATGACTCGTTTAGAGCTGAGCACCCCACTGCCCANCACTCTCATCACTTTGGCCAGTGATGAGTCTCNGTGTTAACCACTACACACTGCAATAAGAATCTTCATTGGCAAAGGCTAAGAACAGCAATACTTGGTGAAAATAAATATGAGTACTTATGAAGTAGTTTGACCACCTGACCATTTAACAAAACTATAGTGGTGGGCTGCCCATTAGTACTTACAGTCTCTCCAGCCACCATCTTTTGACCAGGTTTATAGTACCATGTGTGTGTTCCTTCTTGGGGAGCAGTCCTTGAATCTAATCTGAAGGAAGTTTGCTGTCCTCATACTATTCTTGCCACTATTGTCCCAATGGGCACATCTTGCCAGGCCAATCATTATTGGAGTTTGCAGTCTTTCCAGCTAAGACATACTCTTGTTGACTTTTCTCCCATTGAAGTCTGCAAAGTATTATGAAATTATGATAATAACACCTTTGGTACTATGAAAGCTGGCCAGTAGGCAGAAGTTTCTGGCTCAGTTCTGCCTTGCTTTTCTTACACTCCATGGTCAAAATGTGTGGCTTCTTCAGCATCAGTGTTGTCCTGGTTAGTCTCTTTCAACTTGAGCCAAACTAGAGTCATTTGGGAAGAGAGAAACTCGCTTTAGAAAATACTCCCACCAGACTAGCTTTTGGGCAAGCCTGTGGGGGCATTTTCTTGCTTAATGGTTAACGTGGAACTGCCTGGGCCATTTTTGGAGGTGAGGAAGGTGGTCTTATGTGGTTAAAGAAAGCAGGCTAAGCAAACCATGAGAAGCAAACCAGTAACCTTCATGGCTTGTGCTTCAGTTCCTGCATCCAGGCTCCTGGTGACTTCCTTCAAGGATGGACTATGATGTGGAACTGTGTGCTGAAATAAATTCTTTCTTCCCCAATTTGCTTTTGGTCATGGTGGTTTTTTTTTTCTTCCACAGTGGTGGCGACACCAACTAAGACAAGGTCTAACTGTAAAGTTCTGTTAGGTAATAGCATGTACTGTATGGGGAGTCTCTGTGGCCTCCCAAACTGAAAGTCTACAGGGAAGTATCCCACACCTCGCACTGAGATTTTTGTTCAGTAGTATATGGATTCTGGTAGAAGCATTATTCCCATGTTTAGAATACCACTTTTTTAGTACTTAAAAATATTTTTAAATAGGCTCGTAAGATAGATTTCCATATGGTATTTTCATATATATCTGATGCTGACTCTCCTCCCACTCTCTCTTCCCTATATCCCATCTCCCTCCTCGCTCACACTTTTTCTATCTGTGTTATCCCCCTTTCTACTTTCATGTCACCTGTGTTCTACTATTTCCTCTGCCTTATGGTCTTTCTGTGCCCATTCCCTCTAATGGCCCTTTTCTGTCTTGGTCTTTTTGCATTCCAAGTTAAAAACAATAAAAATTCACAGCTAGAATAGGCATAGGAGAGAGAACATGTAACATTTGTCTTTGTAGGTTGGGTTACCTTACTGCGTATTATTATTTTTTCAATTCTATTCATTTACCTACAATTTTGTTTTTTCTTTACAGGTTAATAAAATTCCATTGTGTATTTGGTACCACATTTCCATTATTCATTCATCAGATGACAGTCAACTAGAATGATTCTATTTTCTGGCTCTTGTGAACAGCACAGCAATGACCTAAAACTTTTAATATGAAGCTTCTGGAAGAAAACATAGTAGACAATCTTACTGACCAAAAGATAGTCAAAAAAATAGTTAGGAACCAAAAGGCAATACTTATAACAGAAAATAATAAATCAGACCATCAAAATTAAGAGCATCTGCTCTTTTTATGAATCTCTCCTTCCAAGTCACTGGCTGTCAAGTTCATCCAAGGGGACAATGAACACAAACTTCATATGTGTATATAATATATTTTTTTTAAAGAATTAGAACCATTTTTCTATACTTCGGGTTTTGCTGCTTAAATCTCTTTGGTTTGGTTTAAAATCACCTCTTTATCCTATAATTATACTAAATTGATGGTTAGAAAAGCATTCCTTAAGGAGCTTCAAGGTATGTGTGGAGTAGTCAGGTTCTAAGAACTCACTACAGAGAAGAGATAGAATAGGCTATCTCCTCTAATCCAACACCTTCAGTTTCTGTTATCACTTTTTGAAAGAGCATGAAGAGGAGGTGTTATGTTTTGAATATGAAATGNCCTTCATAGGCTCACGCACTGAGTTCTTGGTCACCAGCTGGTGGTACTCGTTTTATAGGTTCTGGAAATTTCAAAAGGTNGAACCAAAATGGAGGAACTAGGCCAGTAGGGTGTGTCACAGGATGCTGTTTCTTGTTCTGTGCATCTTTGTGTTTCCTCTCAGTGTTCTCTAGCTTCCATGAAGTAAAGATGCAGAATTAACTCCACCATGCCGTCCTAACATCCTAATGTTGTACCAAAGAGAAAAGGGCCAATGGATCATGAATTGAGTTCCCTGAAATCACAAACCAAAACAATCTTCGCTCTCCTATGTTGTTTTCCTGGGTGTTTTGGTGATACTTAGGAAAAAAACAGCTGACACAGAAAGTTGGTATCAGAGATGTAGGGTTGTTACTGTGACCCTCCCTGATGTGACAGTTCACAAGAAACTGTTTTGTGTGTAGAGTTTAGGAAAATCTGGAGAAGCATGATGGAGAATTATAATTTGTTGGTGATTTTGGTGGGAATTTCAAAGACCAGAATGNCTATAAGAAGATAGTCAATGAGTTCCTCTTAGTANTTGAACTATAGGCTGTTCTGATAAATAATTTGTCTACATTTTATTCATCTCCTGAGACTTTGAGTAAGGCTGAATTTAAAAGCAAAGAACTAATTTGGTGGAGGAAACTTCAGTACAATACAGCAGTCAGCCTGTGGCATGGTTGTTGCTTGCTGTATTTGGTTAGGCTTACAGTGAAAGTTTGGTGTGAAAATCGGAGTGGAAAGATTTGGAATATAAGTAGTTTGGCCAGAAAAGGACTGCATTAAGGTTGTTGATAGAGCATATATATATGTATATATCTTTAACTTATTTTATGTGTATGCATATGAGCCTGAGTGTATGTATATGTGTCATGAGCATTCAGGAACCTGCAGATTTCAGAAGAAGGCTTTGAATTCCCCTGGCATTGGAGTCAAAGATGATTGTGAGATACAATGTGGTGCTAGGAGTTGAACCAGCTCCTCTGGAAGAGCATCCAGTGCTCTTAATTGCTGAGCTGTGTTTCCAGCCCCACAGGCAACTTTTAAAAGTCTACATTTCAGGATCACAAGATGGTTCAATGGGTAAAGGCCCTTTTTCCCAAGCATGATGATCTGACTTTGATAATTCACGTGGTGGAAGGAGAGAACTGATTCTAGCAAGTTGTCTTCTGACCTCCATATACAAGCCATGATCAGAACACAGACACAGACACACAGACACACAGACACACACACACACACACACACACACACAGATACACACACAGATACACACACACATGCATATCCACATACACAATAAATGGATGTAAAAATTTAAACATGTATGCTTCTATCACTCATATAAAATGATAAGTCTCATTTGTTACACAAAATCATTTTTACTTACCAGAGAGGAGAAGAAGGAAGTGTTTGGTAATACCCAGCCTTGCTGAGAGCAAAGGAAATTAGACATTAGGTTGTTGGCATTGTTAACCAGAGAGCAACTTGACAACAACTGTAAAAGACAGTGTATAAATCCTTTTCCTTTGCAAGTATGCTTCTTGAGCTTTATCCCAGAAGCTATAAACTATACCAGAATATCCATTAAAGTGTGTTGTTTTCTGATGATAAAATACTAAAAAAAGAAAGTGATCAAAATTAAATAGCTTGGTCTAAACTGCTCTAATTTTGTAAGTATAATATATATTCTCACATAAAAATACTCAAGAAGGGGACCAGTGAGATATCTCATTGGATAAAACAACTTTTGCCATACAAGCCTGATGATCTGAGTTTGATCTCTGGAACCCATGTAAGACATCTGAGTGTGGTGGTGTTTATCTGTAATCCCAGCACTTGTACTGAGGGATGGAAGGTAGAGATAGGGAATCAGCTAGAAGCTTCCAGGCCAGATAACCTGAATACCAGAGCAGAAATAACAAGAGAGACTGTTTCAACAAAGCAGAAGGAAAAAACTGACTCCTGAGAGTTGACTTCTGACTTCACATGTGAGTGCATACATGTGTGTGTGTGTCTTGCACACACACCTTAATAATAAAAGTTTTAAAAATTGAAAAGAAGTACTCAAGAAACCGGAGTGACCTTTCAATAAGGGAGAATGGAGAGACAGGTTTCCTTTCCACTCTAATCTTTTCTGTCTCTAAAATGGTTTACTATGTGTATGTATTTTCCAGTGAAGAAAAGAAATACAACTGATGAAAACTACCTATGCAATTTAACTTAGGGAACTGGAAGGATGGCTCAGCAGTTAAGAGAACTTGCTGTTCTTCTAGAAGACCTGAGTTTGATTCTTACAACAAGCAGCTAACAAATGTTCCTAACTCCATCTCTTCCGGCCTCTGTAGGTGCCTACACACACCTGATATGCAAGCACACAAACACACACACACACAATAAAAATGAAATAAATCTTTAAAGAAATGTAATTTAACTTTATTTAGACTTGATTTTTAATGAAAAGATAATTTGGCTTATTGGTTTCAGGTATTTTTGTAAAATTCAGCTGAATTTTTCAGTTGAACACTGTGTGTTAAGTCAGTGAATGGATCTGTATTGATTGCCTTAGGTTACTCATTATCAAGATTTCCCACCTTTGAACGAAAGGCAAATGNTCTCACCTGCTTTATCAGCCTGCCAGGGCATATCTGGTGAGGGAGTCAACAGCAANTCATAAAGTTTATAGAATTACACAATTGGCATCTTTTCCATCTTGAGGCCACTAGGCCAAAGGCAGCCAAAAGTTTTCTCTCCAGTTCTTCACTTATTTCTGGGCCCCTAAATTACTCAACTAATATTTATTTATAGATCCAGTCTACCTGATGTTTTACTTCTGTCCTGAGTGGAGAACACTTTTATTTTCTGTGAGATTAACTTGGAATATCACCTGCCAGCTTCCTGCCACCAAGCTCATTCTGGGCCCCCTCCTCCC
>LZPO01027503.1:87443-106140 GCA_001675575.1 Neotoma lepida | reverse complement strand
TTCCTCCTTCTTCCTTCTCTTCCTTTCTCCTCCTTCCTTCTCTTCCTCCTCCCTCCTCCTTCCTCTTCCTCCTCCTCCCTTTGCTTCTGCTTCTCCCGAGTCCAATCCATTGCCAAGTTCATTTTTTTGTTATCTTAATGTGTCTCTCATCTGTCATTGACACTTTCTTCTCATTCTGTGCTCACATGGTGGCCACTTGATGTACCATCCTGGGATCTCTCTCAGACTGTCTTCACATCTTGCTTTACCTGTTTATCTGACTTTCAATACTCTGATTACATTTTCTTCTCTGTGACACTTGCACTGAAGTTTTCTCTTGAGGGTTACAGGTTAATTATTCCTTATCCAAAGCACTTGGGTGTAGTTTTTGTTTTTTACTCTTTTGGCTCTTTTACTCTTTGGGATGCCCACCGCCAAGCTCCCAAATAAATCACACAGAGGCTTATTATTACTTATAAATGCCTGGCCTTAACTTGGCTTGTTTCTTGCCAGCTTTTCTTAAATTTAAATTAATCCATCTACCTGTTGCTTCTAGACTTTTTCCTTTCCTTCTGTATATCTTACTTTCACTCTTACTCTGTAACTGATTGTGTTGATGCGTGGCTGGTCCCTTCTTTTCTTGCTCCTTCTTCTTTTCCTCCCAGATTTCTCCTTCTATTTATTCTCTCTGTCTGCTAGCTCCACCTATTCTTTCCCCTGCCTCAATACTGGCCATTCAGCTCTTTATTAGACCATCAAGTGGTTTAGACAGGCAAAGTAACACAGCTTCACAGAGTTAAACAAATGCAACATAAAAGAATGCAACACATCTTTGCATCATTAAACAAATGTTCCACAGCATAANCAAATGTAACACACCTTCAAATAATATTCTTTAACTCTTGGGACCAGAAGCATTTTGGATTTCATTGGTTTGAGATTTGGAGAAATTTGNATATATATAATGAAGTATCTTGGGGATGGAATTAAAATATAAACATAAAGCATATATATATATTTTAAATAGTTTTAGGCATTAAATGGTGAGTTACAGTGTGAAAATTTTCACTTGGAGCATTATGTTCAAATTGGTTTTGAGCATCAAACTGGTGATGCTCATATGTATTGTACTTTGTATACTAGTCTTTACACATATATTTTGTTCCCTGTACTTTGCTCAGACTTCTTATAGCCTTTGTGACATTAAAATGGAATTATATTTTTATATCTATTTTCCTTACTAGGCAGGGAGGGCCTCCAGGGCAAAGATGGCTCATTATTCCCTTTCTAAACTATTATTTGCTGATTTCCTTTTACATGCTAGATACTGCACAAGAAAGTTTCTATGTTAACTCATGTCACCAACTCCTTGGCAAGCCCTAGAAGCAGATATTATGGCCTTCAGTGAAGATTCAAATAGCAGAGATAGAGGGCTGGAGAGATGGCTCAGCANTTAAGGGTACTTGTTCTTCCAGAGGACCCAGGTTCAGTTCCCAGCACCCAATCCAAGTTAGGTAGCTCATAATCACAAGTAACTCCAGTTCCAGGTGTTCCAACTTCCTCTTATAGGGTCTCCTTGAACACATGTGTATGTCTCTCTCTCTCTCTCTCTCTCTCTCTCTCTCTCTCTCACACACACACACACACACACACACACACACACACAATCTTTTTTTAAAAGCACAAAGAGCATAGTCTAAGTGGCTTGTTGAATGGAAATTGGGATCTTTTCTCTTTCTGTTTTGTTGGATCACCTAGCTCCATTACCAGTCAGATGGCAGATGTTCAACAATTAGCTATCAGTTTAAACTGCTGAATGTGAACCTCTGACAGACACCACCCATTCCTGCCAGCATCACCTCCGCTATGTTGTCCACCTGGCTGACCACATTTTCACATTGATTTGCTCAGGCCAGTCTGTGTCAGTCTGTGGAGCAGACTCTGAATTCTTCTGCATGCTTTTCAGCAGGAGTGCGTGGAGAGGGATGAGAAGCAGGGCTGGAAGAAATGCCCCCAGAGCACCCTGGGCCTCGGCAGTTAATATGCCCTAGGACTGAGGAGGAAACTTCTTGTAAAAGCTAGCTCCCCTCAGAACAATGTGGCCTTTTATTTTTTAACTTTGGAATGGAGCCTAGCTGTCCATGGAAACAAAGAGAGGAGAGAGTCACTGAACAGTCTCACACATTAAAAAAAAAACCAAGCAGAATGTCTGTCTTTGAAGTCTCCTTTCCGTCATTTAGAAAACTTTGGATTATAGGAGTGTTTTTTTTCCTACTTTTTCCCCTCAGTTCCTCACCCCACCCAAATTTTCTCTTTTTCTCTTTTTTCCCCCCAAAGAAAAGAGGACTGGGTGTAAGGGAGCCTTCCTTTGAAACAGGGCAGAAGTCATTAATTAAGACTCCCATTCACTCCTGACACTTGCTCATCAATCAGATTTCCCCTCAGCATTCTGATGACCCCACTGACCTGGGTCTTCCATACTGTCTGCCAGACAGAACTGAGACAGAGACCACACACCAGAAGAGAGAGAGAGAGAGAGAGAGAGAGAGAGAGAGAACTCTGGCTCCTGATCCATGAGACTGAGGAGAAAGGGTCTGGGCACAAAGCCAGCTGGTCTGGAAATCTTGTTTGAGGTGAAGGTGGATAAAGAAGACATTTCTTTGCGGAAGAAAGTGTTGCTTACTTCACACAAGCAGTGATCTATAGCTGCCCTTCTCTTTCTCAGCCCGGGGCCAGCCATGAGGCGAGGAGTCTAGCCAACAGAGGCCAGGAAATAGGCAGGCAATTCCTCTCTGCCAGTTGCATCCTGATGAAAGGAGCCAGCTTTCATCCTCACTCAATAAAGTACAGGACGCTGATCTGGGAGGAAATTAGTCAGTCTGGGGTGGGGGGCTTTTAGTTCTCTTGTTTTCTTATTTATTCATGCAAAACAAATATCTGTAGCCACATCAATATGATCGAAATTATGTATCAGGAAGGTTATTGAGTTGTGACTAAATGACAATGAATGTAACATAAATCCCCAGTACAGCTGAAAAAGCAAGAATTATGTTAACCATACTTTGCTACAGTTTTAAAATTATCATTAAAGAAAGCATATACATATATATGCATATATATATCTATAAAACAGAAAATAAACACGTGGTTTCCCGTGTTATTGGAGTGCTAAGGTTGTGGGTAACTTTCATATATATATAATATATATATACATATATATATTTGCTATAAAACATTTGCAACAGTGAAAACTAAAAAGAAAATAAAATAGGGGAAGGATTTGGATATATTTNTCCACAACAGAAGATATAAAACAATAGCTAATAAGCATGTAAGATGTTCAAATTCTTTGACCACCAGGAAAACACAAGTTATTACTTTACAGATACCAAGACCACTATAATTAAAAACAAGTCAAGCAAGTTCTTGGTCATCCAAGCAGTGTTGGGGAAGTGAAAAGGATCGGGATTCAAACTTGTTAGAATGTGCATAGTAGACCTACAAAAGTAAGAGGTGATGGTGATCCAAAAGAGGAATGCTTGAAATTGAGATTAGATAAAAATTTAAATTATTGGCCAAAGGAGGTTGTAGCATGACTAGTGGGTTGGAGTACGGGAAATGATCATTGGAGGAGAAGAGGTTAAGGGACATAGAAGGCAGGATATGGAGCAGCATCTACCAATCACTGAAATATCTCAATAAAGTTATTATAATGGAACAAAGGAAAAGTGGGGTACAAAAAAAAGAGAAATGAAGGAGTCTGCGAGAGGTCAGCAGATGACAGCTGCTAAGTTTGACATGATTAAAGTCTGAGAGTTTGTACTGAAGAAGGGTGAGAGCANTAAGGAAGTCCTGCAATGGCAGGAAGAGCCTTTCCTTTAACCTGGGCTCTATGATATAAGCAGGTTGCAGATATAGCAGCAACTACTCGAGAGAGCTGCAGCAGTGTGGTGTCCTCCAGGGAAAGCAAGACTCCTCTTAGAACACAGAGACCCAGGGACAGTACAAGCCTGGGTGTACGCTGGCTTTGTTGAAGACTTGTTCTATCCAGTCTTATATCCAGGGGGAGGGATGCTTGGGGAAGATTTTCAGATACCTGTTGAGATAGAGGGCATCAGGAAGTAGATGTGGAGAGCATGGGATGAGGACTCAGACCAAGGATGCCCCAGACACCTGTTTGTGTCTGACTTCAGTAGGAATACAAGGCATGTGACACTACCCCTCATGGCCTCAAGGCAGATAGTGCTGTGAGGCTGTGGATGCTGGGAAGCTGAGGAGGGGTGGGATGGGCAAGGGTCTTAAGATCAGTGAACTCTTGAAGCTCTGCATGAGGACAGGATCTGGACCAGTGCAAACATGGCGAAGGGGGATTACAGGATTCTTCTTCCACTAACTCTGTGTTTTGTAATGGCATGCAACGACAGCTTGCAGTTCACAGGAAACAGAAGGGAAAGGAGTAGTCAGAGTTAATCAAGAAGTGAGGTGGCCTTCCTGTAGTCAACAGGACTCATGATGTAATCTCTCAGGCAGCACAGGGAACATAGTGGCATTCTCTACTCCACTGTTTTGTTTTGTTTCTGGTCAAAATGGGCTGTTGTCATATTTTTAAAGACACCATATGATCCAGATTTGTTTTGGTTTCTTTTAAAATTAGAGTCTTGGGAAGTGACCTGTCATTAAATTTATTTCCAAGTTTATCAAATAACTCAATTTGGCTAAAAATAATTATTGGTTTATGAATAGACAATAGGGGACAAATAAGTTGAGAAATCTTTTCCTTTCTTTTTTTTGAACTAAGAAAACTTTACTTATTCAGGGCAAGAAGATGTAACAATATGTAAATCAAAAGTTTCTCTGGCATGTAATTAACATCTCTCTCTCTGCTTGTCAACAAAAGCTGTGTTTTGTTTGTACATTTTAAGAGGCCTTACCTGCTCATAAATCTTCACACAAAGGGAAGCCCTGNTGACTTCTCAGGAGAATTCTTGTTCAGAGGGGAGTAATTGCTTGATTCTGTCTGCTTCTCTTTCTTCTATTTCATGTGTACTACTAAGATGTCTTTGCATGCATGGTAAAGCCCAAAGTCAGAAAAAACAAGTCCTGGAAGCCTACCCCACATGTTGACACGTGTTCAGATCCTTCATTATTTAATCCACAGCCAGAGGGTCTCTTGAATTTGTTAAGTGATTCATAAACATGACACACACTAGTGAGTGTCCTCAGGCCCTCTGCTGTCACTTGGTGGCTGGGTTGCTATTACTCTACNAAGATAGGAATTGTGGGTAGANAAGAAGTTCTTGTCTTTGGCAGGTACTGTCGCCTTCAGTGTTCAAGTGCAGCAAGGGGTAGTGGCAGGCAGGAGGGAGCACAGCAGGCACAGTCCCCTGCTTACAGCTCTCATGCAGACCTTGAGCAGCCGGACTCTCTGCTCTACTAGTGTTGTTATTCTAGTGTTGGTCCAGGAAGTTGAGATTCTTTAGTCTATGGAAGCATTGTAGATCCCAGGCACATGTAGGTAGTGGATTCTCCAGGCCTTAAGAGTGGCCCCTGTTTNAGTTCCCAGACTGAGATGTCTGCAGGCCTTGGTACCAAATGCATGAAAGCTATCTGGAACTCTTCNGGCAAACAGTCTTCAGCCTTCTACCTTTCTCAAGCCTTAGCTCTTTGTCTGTCACTTCCATTGTCCCAGTTGCTCTTGTTCTGACCAGTTCCTTCAATTGTTAGCTACCTAGCAGCTGGCCACCTTGCTGATTTTGCAGCTTGGTCCATTGACTGCTTCTGTTTCTTTTTTTTTTTTTTTTTTTTTCATGTGTCAAGTAGCAAGCCACCTTGCCATTTTCACAGCTTGGAATGCCAATGGCTCAACTGTGGCTTTCTCTGTTGCTTCCACCATTGGTGGCACAGTGTAGGCTCTGTTTCTTCTTCTTGTCACCAGCTCAGCTTGCACTACCAACAGGAACAAGAAAAATATCACCAAGGAAAATGTTTATCGGGCCTAATGTTGCACCACCAGGTGAGGTAGCACAAAATCAAGTTTTCCTACAGACCTACAGAGTGGGCTGAAAATCTGCTTATATGGCCAGAGAAATGATGTCTACTCTAATTACAGCATAGTGTGTATGCAAATGAAGGTTTGATTTTTTTGAACCCATCAGACAATTATTCCATTAGCATCAGCTACAGAAGTCCTTCTGCTAGGTCAGCAAGGAAATTCTGGCCTTGGTGGAAATGGTTTCACCTAAAGTTCACCNGGGCTTGTGATAGCAAAAAGTTTGGCACAAACTATTCAAAACAGCCCTAGTTGAGGCTCTACCTCCAAGAGCTGAAACCACGAGCTGTGATCACTTTGTAGTTTTCTCAAGGCATCCAAGGAGTGTTCACAATAGTCATAAGGTAGTCTTTGTTCAAGACAGCAAGAGAGAGTCTAGTAGTTGCCAGTTAGTGAGTAAAATTGCCCTTCACCTAATGCCTGCTTATGAACAGGAAATGCACATTAAGTAACCTACCATTAGCATCAACAGTGATTTTAACAGTGTTTCAACAAAGCATAANACCTACTGGGTGTTCTGGGGCAGGTGAGGTGGGTCCCCCTCATCTCCTTCACTCTCTGTTAAGTCATCTTTATCAGGCAGACTATTGAAATGTAAACATCATAGCCTCCTTGCATAATCCGTTTTGATGAACTCTGTTGGAACCCTGGCCCTTAGGTGAGGTGGTGCAGTGTTGGTAGGAAAAGGGAAGAGTCATAACATCTTTATAATTGGCAAATGCTAGGATGTAACAGTTGGAGTGTTGTTTGCAGTAAGTGTGCTAGTTGTATATGTGTTTTTCTGCAAGGAATGCTGAGGAACACACTCTTTGGACTATTCAGACAAAATTTCTTTCTTTAATTTTATTAAGTGTATGGGTGTTTTGCCTGCATGTCTGTCTGTGCATCACATGCATGCAGTGCCCTTAGCGACCCATAGGGGGTTTCAGATCCTGTGTAACTGGAGTTACAAATGATGTTGTTTGGTAGGAGCTCCACCTCAGCCCCTGGCNTCCTGCTCTCNGTGAACAATTCTCGGCTGCCAGGCGACTGGCTGAGCTGCTTTCTATCCGGGGGGCGGGGTTCTTCCCAACGTAGCTTCCTGTGCAGCTCAGGCTCCAACCCAGCACCACCCACACCTCCAGCGGTGAGGACTCCTAGCCCATGTGCAGCCCGTGCAGCAGGCCCGCACTGGGCCGCAAGCTGCTGAACCGACCCATTCAGAGCTGGCCAAAACATGGCTCCTCCCCAGAGAGGCCAAGACCACTCCCTCNGCCTATTTAAGCAGCATCCCGGAAACTAGACGCTCTCTTCCCTCTGGTCTCTCTCCCCCGATCTCCTGTCTGTGGGGAGGGGGGATCACCTGGGAAAGTTCGTCAATTAAACCTAGCCTTTCCCTAACTTGGCCTGACTCTGATTGCTCCACCGGCGGAGAAACTTATCAGATGTAGTTCCTGGAAATTGAACCCAGGTCCTCTGGAAGAGCAGCCAGGGCCCTTAACTCCTGAACCATCTCTCCAGCCCCAAACAACTTTTGACATATTATTTATCTTGTTGCCTTGAGCATTCTGCTTTTCTCTTTTTCTTTCTGGCCTCGATAAACACTAAGCTACTTTAAAAAAAAATATTCCATATGTGAGTGGGATTATGAAATACTTGTCTTTCTGAGCCAGTGTTATCTCATCTAACTTACTGATCTCCAGTTACATCCATGTTTCAGAAAATGATGGGATCTCATTCTTTTTTTGTTGTTGTTGTTATTGTTCATCATTTGTTGTATAATTCCAACATCCACAGTCTTTGAACAAAAGTCCTCCATGAACCCAGAGCTTTCTTACCNTCTGCTTTGGCCCCTTATCCTCTTTGCCTGTTGGGGGTTAAGGGAAAGTGCCCACCTCCTCCCAGCTTAGAGCCCTGAATAAAATAGACTAATAAACAACCTCGAGGCCATAAGTTTTTCCTCACTAACCCAAATGCCTTTCCTGGATGGACCAGAAAAATAACATGAAAGTAAAAAGCCTGAACCCTNACCCTAAAGATACCATGATGAAGAAAGTAGACAATTCAGAATTAGAGAACTATTATTTGAAAATATTAAGTCCTCACCCTCCTCAACTTTTGAGGAGGACTGGAACAATTAGATGTAACATGAAATGCTGATTTCTTAAATCTGTATCCTCCATCCACAGCAGTACTAGTTGCTAGGTGTTATGTCTTAGTGTCTATACAAACACACCAATGTTTATTTGTACCTAATAACTGTACACTGTATCTTATATGTTATATCTTATATATACTGTATCTTATATGTTACTATCCAGAAATTAGGGGGTGCATGTATTTATGACCCCACATGTAGATAATACTGTCTCTTATACACATCTAGTGGTGTATAAGAGACAGATGTTATATCTTATATATACTGTATCTTATATGTTACTATCCAGAAATTAGGGGGTGCATGTATTTATGACCCCACATGTAGATAAGGATGCACATTAAATAACTGCAGAGTTGTTTAGGTGCCTAGAGACAGTATTTGAACCTCACCTTATCTGCTTCAAGGCCCACGCTTTCCCCGAATTCCTCCCTCTACTGTACTGTAATGGTCAGGTTGCTGTCTGAGACAGCATGGTCATTCCCAAGATTCAGTTCCATTGGACAAACACAGCCACAAAAGATGGAGTGGATACAGAAGATGCTAGGATGATGAGTACACCAGGATTGGATTCTGAGAGATTGTAGGTAATGTTAATGGTCATGTATTTGGAAAGCTTGTCACATTTCTTAGCTCATCTTCATGGAAGCCCTGAAGCAGGTATTCCTTTATTCTGCCTGTGCACACTAGGTAACCAACGCTAATGTGATCTGCTAGGTTTCCAGAGAACATATGTCAGTGTGGAATGAAAAGCCTCAGCCAAATCCTCCTATTTTCTGTGGAAATCTGTGCCCATAGATTCTACCTTCCTATTTAGGTAAAAAAATAGAAGGGTATTGACAAACTCCACATTCCCATCTTCTTCATTGCAACTGGAGTGCAGGCCCCTCAGTTTTGTTTCAAGTCCCTCTTATCTGTGGACTGGTGGNTGTCTTTGTGTGTCTGGCCGTGATGTTCAGGACAAGTGGAGTCTGGATTTTTGACAGATGATAAATGGCAGTGGTTTCATTTCCTTGCTTCCAGTCAGAGGGTTGGCANTCAGTGCTTCTGGGAGCCAGCTGCCCAGGGCTGGGACGTGATGGGAGAGGGGCCTTCCAGAACNTGTTTTGGTGCAGGCTCATGCAACAGCAGGCCCCTGCTTTCATGGTCATTGAAGAGACATTCCACATGAACTCAGAGCTTTCCCACCATCTGGTCAGCCACCTTTTCCTCTTTGATTTTGAAGAATCAAGAGGGAGAGGAGGGATAAGAAACAGTGGCCACCTCCCAGTTTGGAACCTCGAATGAATTGGATTCTATATAAATGGGGGGAAAGGCTCCAAATGAACTATAAAGAGAAGAACTGATGTGTCTCTTATCAGTCAGCTGCCCGTTGAATCTGCCTGGGCGATAATCACCATGGTTACCAAGGATCTTGGCAGAGAGTCATTATTCATCCCTGTCCATTCTTTCACAGCATTGTTTTCTCATATAAAATCCTGAAAGAATATCAAACTACCAGCTCCCCAGTGCTGTGCCTTCTGTTTATGAACCACAGCCTCCTCTTCCTCNCNCTTCTGTTACCATGCCTACCCACCTGCCTCCATCCCTACCCACTGTCAAGCAGGAGCTCTGCTTCCACCTGCTGTGTGATGTCATCTGCTGAGCACCATTCACTCTGAGGGACCCCTGTATGAGAGCAGGAAAGCACCCTGTCAGATGTTCACACCTCCAGCTATAAGAGAGAGTTGATTCATGGTTCCTGTTCTCTAGTCATTGCTTAAGTATGCTTAAATGATTGTTGGTGCTTGTTGTCTGACTTTGTCCTGATGCCAGGAGAAAGATGAAGCAGCCTTGAACTTCTTGTTTGTACAGANATTTGACACCTGCTAAGCTGCATACTCTTTATCAACTGCAAATCCCTGGAAGTCTCCTCGTTTTCTTGTTGAATAAGGGATGATCCCTCATCAGGATCGATGCACTTTTTGGTGGGGGGGTCTCTGGGAAATTTTGACACATCATCAGTTAGCTGTGGTCATGAGTCTGTGTTCTTTTAACTAATTGAGCCTCCTCACTGATATCCATGTCCAGTATCACAGAAGCAGCAGCAGGATTGACTTGACTGACTCCTTTTCTCAAGAATGAATGAATTCATTAAAACTTTCCATACAGTTTTCATAATATGTTTCATATCAAAATGCACAAGAAGAGGGGTTATTAGTAGAATGCAAGTTCCGCAAGGATCCTGCCTATCTTATTTACTGCTGCACACCTCTAGACCTTAGCAGCATGCCTTTAATATATGTTTGCTTGATTTAGTTTATTTATTCCAGTCCAATGTTTTGGCACAGTCACTTAATTGGGCTGGGCATGAAGCATGGTTGGTAGGGTGTTTGCCTACCATGCACAAAGCCCCGGGCACAATCCCCAGCAGTTCATAAACTGGACATGTTGCTGCACACCTATAATTCCAGCACTTGGGAAGTAAAGGCAGTGAGGTTAGAAGTTCTGGGTTATCCTTGACTATGTAGCAAGTTGGAGATAGCCTGGCTACCCTAGAACCTGTCTTCAAAAAAAAAAATGACATACTTACCTAATCATTCTTTCATTAGTTTAGTTTTATTCATTCTTTAAATAGTGTTATGTATTTATATGTAACATAATTAGAATACTTTCTCATTAAGTGCAAGTAAAAGAATTATGACTTTGAGCAGTTGTTGAGAGACAGGAAAAATAATGAGAATACCTACCCATTCTCCCACATGTATAGTGTACCATCCTCCTCATATGATACATAGTATCCTCTTCCTTATGAAGGTAGAAAATATGAGTTAACAGAGCTGAAATAACTTTCCTAGCTCATCTAATAGATTGCAATCTAGATCTCTGAATGACTCTACCCCACACTGCCTCTGCTAGAGGGTGTGGAACTTTTCATGTTTATTTATTTATTTTTTGTGCATGTTTGTGTGTTAACATGTGTGTGCCANGGCACATGTATAGAGGCTGGAGGACAACTTGAGGGAATTGGTTCTCTCTTTCCACTACGTGGGTTCAGGAAATCAAACTCAGGTTGCTAATGTTAGCAGCAACTGTCTTTCTCTGCAGAGCCATCTGGCTAGCCTGGTGTAAAGTGAGGCTGTGGAGAAGGGAATGGAGCAGTTGTTTGGGAGGGCCTGTGGAAGAAGAACTAATCTGAGGCTTGTGACCAAGAACTTGATTTGACCCAGACTGGTATCAGGTAGTCAAAGTTTTTATCTAGAAAGCAGGATCGTGCACGGCACNGTGGCAAGGGTCTTTGGCAGTGAGGATATTTAGACATAGGAGGTGGAATGAGGTGGGGAAGAAGTTGAAGCAGGTCTAGAGCTGGCAACAGATTGGGAGGTGGTAGGTGTGGNAGATGGGATGGGGCCCATCCCATTGGGCAATGAAACTCCTTAGCAAAAAGGGGCAAACCATAGAAATGCTGACTTGTGTTGAATGTTATAGCTAAACTTTTTCAAAATTTTTTCTTTGACAGTTTTGTATAACATTATTTCATAATGTATTTTGGTCACATTCACCTCCTTTACACTCTCTTGTCTCCCATTCNCTCTGAACCCCTGGATGTTGCATTTAAAAATACTTCTAATTTCATCAATTCTTTGATATGCTTTTAGTTTCTGAGACCAGGTTTCATGTTGTCTAGCTTGGCCTTGAACTCGTTTATGTAACTGAGATGGCTCAGCTCCTGAGTCTACCTCCAGATTGCTGAAATTACAGGTGTGCCACCATGGCCCTGGCTTCCTGTTGATGATGTCTTTACCACAGCTGAAGGTGGTACAGCACAGAGAATCTTAGACTTAGGAATCTAAGGGATCTTAAACTCCCTTTCCCTTCTTCTAGAGAGTACAGTTGCCTTACCTCTCTAAATTTCATTTCCCATATCGTTAAAAAAGTTACTTGTATTTTAATATTCTAAGTGATGCTTGCTTCATCTTAAACANCTGCCTCACTCGGTGGTCATGAGGATTGCAGGAGAGACTGTAAAGTGCTGCAGCAGATGCTGAGGAGACAGTTGTTGATGTCTTGCTCTTGCACTCTGTCTTCCTTACGACCAGGGTTCAAACTATGTACATGAACGATAGGCTGGGCAGCCACAGCTCAAGCTAGAGATTGTAGGGCAGTGGGTCCTCTAGTAAAAAAGGGCTGAAGCTTTCTTTAGAGGAGCCAGTGGAGTCTGATTGAAAATAACAAGGAATGCTTATAAAGCAGCTATTATACAGGGAAGGAGCAGGGTTTTGTCTTGTTGCTAAGGTCCTGATTGTTTCCTGACTGTGTCTGTGTGTCTGAGTCTCTGTTGGGCTGTTCTATAGGCTCCTTTCAGGACCTTGGTGATCTTGGCCTGCAGATAATTAGATCAGTGTCATCACTTTCACTGTTTCCCCTTTTTTTATTCTGCTGGGACAATTTGCATGAAAATAGAAGTGGATAATATTCCCTTCCCATTAATAAGGTTCAAGTTCTTCCTGGGTTATAACGTGGCGAGCCATCCACACAATGTCCCAAGTCAACTTGTGAGTGAGCTGTCTTTAAGGAGCTTATGAGTCCTGAATGTTCAGCCAAGCCACCTGCTTGCCACACTGGCTTTTCAAACACATCTCATGGTATAAAGGAACTTTAACGGTGTTCACTAGTGAAATTTATCCCGATNTTGAACATATACAACTAGCCACTCATATTACAAGTTTTGAATCTGTAGATTTGCACAAGTATGTTCTCAAAAAGTTGGGTGTCAGCCACATCTTTAATTCTAGCAATCTTGTGTGGTGATATTTTATCTGTGTCTCCCAATAAAATTTATCTGAGGATCGGAGGAAAACCGGGCAGCCAGCCACTAGTAGTAAAAACAAATACACATCTAGATGTGTAGTGTGGTGATATTTTATCTGTGTCTCCCAATAAAATTTATCTGAGGATCGGAGGAAAACCGGGCAGCCAGCCACTAGTAGTAAAAACAAAAGTCATGCAAGTTAGCACACGCCCTTAATCCCTCTGGTTCTCCGTGAATCCAAGGTCACATTTGGGAACTAGTGATAGGAGGTGGTGGCACACGCCTTTAATCCCAGCATCAGCCATAGAGCTCTGGAGGTCTGTACAGACAGACAGGAAGNGATGTAGTTTGGTGGAGATAGGAAATGAGTTAGCAGAATGGACAGGCATAAAAAGCCTGGTTAGACAGGAAGTCGCTCTCTCTTCTCTTCGCTTCGCTCTCTTTGGAAGNAGTGGCAGCGTTGGTGAGGTGAGGCTAGCTGGTGGCTTGTGCCTAATTCCTCTGATCTCTGTCAGATTTTTCACCCCTATTTCTTGTTCCGTGTGTTTATTAACAAGACGGTTTAGAAATTCATCTTACAATCTTGTGGCAGAGGCAGGCAGATATCTACTAGTTCAAGGCCAGTCTGGTCTACATAGACAGTTCCAGGCCAGCCACAGCTACCTACTAAGAACCTTTCTCAAAACTTTTTATTTTCTCTCGGAAAAATGAACAACTCTCTTTAGCTCTACTGAACATACTTAGACTTTTTTNCTATATTTTATCTAAAAACTATGTCATTTTTATCTGAAAGACTTGCATATCCNTGAGTTTTTATGTAAGGTGGGAGGTCCTAGAACCATGCCTCCATGAGTACCAAGAAACCAGGGTATTTTCAATTCAATGAAAAAAAGGATTTTTATTTTCAATAAATGGTGTTAGAATAGATATACACAAATTTATCTGTTTATAGACCCTAAACCTTTCACAAAATTTAACTCAAGTTAGACAAAATATGATATCCATAACTATGCAATTTCTAAAAAAAAATAACAAGAAAGGAAGACTAGGTGATCTTTGGTTTGACAATGAGTTTGTTTTTTTTTAATTATGTGTATGGGCATATTGCCTGCATGTATGTCTGTATACCACTTATGTGCTTGGTGCCCGCTGAGGCCAGAAAAGGGCATCAGATTTCTTGTAAGTAGAGCTACAGACCGTTGTGAGCCACCATGTGGGTGCTGGGGATCAAACCCAGGACCTGTGAAATAGCAGCCAGTGCTGTTAACTTTGGAGCCATCTCTCTACAGATCCTGATAGTGGCTGAAGTGCCGGGCAGTGGTGGCGCACGCCTTTAATCCCAGCACTGGGGAGGCAGAGGCAGGTGAATGTCTGTGAGTTCGAGGCCAGCCTGGTCTACAGAGCGAGTTCCACAATAGCCAGGACTGTTTCACAGAGANACTCTGTCTCGAAAGCAAAAATATAACCAAAACCAAAACATAGATATATAGATATGTATAAAAATATTGCTAAAAATAGGATCTATGAAAGAAGAAATAGGCAATTTAGACTTCATTAAATATTTAGCACTTTGAAAAGACACTGTGAAGAGAACTAAGAGAGGGCTGGGAAAATATCTTAGTTCATAAAGTACTTGCCATGCGAACATGAGAATCTGAGTTTTGTGCCAGACTCATATAAAAATGCCAGGCAGTGGTGGGCNGTAGAATCCCACTGCTGACAAGGCAGGGTATGTCCTTGGGAGTTGCTGGCCCGTTCACCTAGCCTAATTGTTAAGTTATAGGCCAAGTGAGACTGTCTCAAAGAACAAGGGGGATGGCTCCTGAGATATAACAATTAAGGCTGACCTTTGATCTCCTCATGAACATGCATACACACATGTACTCACTCATACACACATACACACACAAACATGTACACACACCAGAAAAAAGTAAGAGAAGTCACATAGTGAGAAAACACCTGAAAACCACATATCTGATAAAGAAGTTATATCTAAAATATATCACAAACTTCTTAATTCTCAATAATAAGAAAACAAACNACCCAGTCACAAAATGAGCAAAAGATTTNTACATCACCAAAGATATACAAAGTGCAAGTAAGCATATAGAAACTTCAACATCTGGGTCCTGGAAATGTTTCAGATAGAATCATCTGTTTCATAGCCTAGTGACCTGAGTTCAAACCCCAGATCCCATTAAAGGTAGAAAGAGAGAACCATCTCCACAAAGTTGTCCTCTGAACTCCACACACATGTCATGCCTTGTACACACTTTCCTCCCCATATCTCTCAAGCACAATACAAATAATAAATTTCTAAAAAGAAAAAATATTCAACATAACATAGAAAGTAATTTCTAACTGAAGCAACTATGAGAATGGCTAAAGTTGGAAGCACACACAATACCAAATGCAGAAAAGTGGAGGCAGAGGCAGGTGGATCTCTGTGAGCTAGAGGCCAGCCTGGGCTACAGATCAAGTTCTAGGATAGGCAAGGCTACCAAAGAAATCCTGTCTCAACAAATCAAAAAAAAAAAAAATCAAAACCAAATACAGGAAAAGATGTGAAACAACTCTCATTTGCCACTTTTGAAGTCTGTTTGTCAGGTCGTTCCCCGCCCCCCCAAAAAAGCTAAACAGAGACTTACAGACTTAACATATTGCTCAACAATTTAGCTCCTAGATATTGACTCAATGACAATTTCTGCCTTCAAACCCTGCACATGAATTTTATAGCTGTTTTATCCATAATTGTAAACCATTGGAAGAGTAGAGGTTTCCTTCAGTAGGTGAATGGATAAATACACTGTGGTATATCCNTAAAATGGAATATTATCTACTGATAAAAGAAATTAACCATGCATAGACATGGAGGACACTGAAATGTGCTTGCTGAATGAAGACTGTGATGAAAACTTATATATTGTATGATTCCAACTGTGTGACTGCAACACACATCATATAGGAAAGTTGTCTTGTGCTGTTTAAACTTTTTTGTATGTGGACCTGTGAGTGAAGAGGGCTGTCTTGTCCTAGACACCAGTGTGTTTTCCAAGTATCCTCCAAACTGCCTGCACTGGGGCAAGATGATCCTGTACTCTCCGTCAGGGAGAAAGGAGCAAAACAGCCCGAGAGTGAAGACACTGCATCCTCCAGAACAGTTAGAAGACAATTTTTGTTCTGTTTTGTTTTTTGAGACAGGGTTTTTCTGTGTAGCTTTGGCGTCTTTACTGGAACTCACTCTCTAGACCAGGCTGGCCTTAAACTCACAGAGATCTGCCTGCCTCTGCCTCCCGAGTGCTGGGATTAAAGGCGTGCACCACCACCGCCCGACTAATAAATTATTTTAAATGGAGGTTGCCATTGTTCAATAAATAGTATTTATAACAACAAAATACTTTCATTGGGAATGAGAGGTGGCAGCTCATCCATGGAGATGGTCTGCCCAGGAATCTCTTTATCAGTGACTCAACAAGACAGTTTGCGCAGGACATCCACAGTCATTGTTGCTGGATGTTGTAAGCAACTGATCTGATGTTCTGTTACCTATCTGCTGCTTTTATGTATCTGCTGTCTACTAACTGTTGTACTTTTTGCATGCTATTTGCTTAGTAGAAACTCACTCATTGGAAACCAAAGGCACAGCTATCATAGAGCATTCTCCATTTAGAACTTAATGGACATGCTTGGCAGGGGCTTTGAGACGCCATTTCTATTTTGAAGGTGTGTCTGTTACACACAGGGAGAGAGTAAACATGGCATTGATGATAAGGTGGTTCATGAATGAGTGATGGTGGCAAAAAGCCTCACCCCATAGAAAGCCAACCTCATGTGTCAACTGCTGGAAAAACAAGGGGAGCAAATGCCTACTTATCTAAAACTTCAGTTGCAAGATTAACATGCAAAGGTTTTTTCTTTTAATACTTTTTAAAAATTGTATGTTCATTGGTGTTTTACCTACATGTATGTCTGTGTGAGGGTGCCANATCCCCTGGAACTGGAGTTACAGGCAGTTGTGAGCTGACATGTGGGTGCTGGGAATTGAACTGCAGTCGTCTGGAAGAGCAGTCAGGGCTCTTGACCTCTGAGCCGTCTTTCCTGCCCCCAACACGCAAAGATTTTTGGCTCTCTATATATTCTTTTGAGTTCACCTATTTAAAACCAAAAATACAACTGGATGTGGTATGTACACCTTTATCTAAGCACTTGGGAGTCAGAGGCAAGTCTGTGAGCTTTGACCCTCAGTACCCCATAAACTTGAGCATGGTAGTACAGGCCTGAAGTTCCAGCACCCAGGAGGTAGAGACTGGAGGATCAGAAGCTCAGTGACATCCTTAGCTGTGTACTGAGTGGGAAGCCAGCCTCAGCTACCCAAGACCTTGTCTCCAGATAAAGTTCAGTATCCTTTCCTATTAAAATTTCTTAGATTTATCAATAAAATAATACATTTGGAATATATAAATGCCCGTTTTCAGCTATCAGTTAATGACAAGTTCTNTTACTTCTCTCACTACAAGATTTCATGTTTGCAGCNGTCTCCCTACTTCTCCATCTTTAGTGCTATCCCAATTCTGCACATTNGAAAGGAAAATGCTCTTGTTTACCAAATAACAATTGTTTACATATTAAAGCCCAACTAANTNTTTTCTTTCNCAGATTTCCTTGGTCATGGTGTTTAATCAGAGTAATAGAAAAGTAACTACTACAGCACTCTGTGTTAGGCAGAAGGCTGGGCCCTTACCTGCCTCCTTCAGCTCAGGCAGTATATCATTACAGAAGGGCCATCTTGGGACCTACAGCAATACAGGCCATTATCGGAGGGTGGCTGGACAGTGAGCATCTTGAGAACCACAATCCCTTCCTAGATAACATCTTTCGCAAGCTTTACTCTTCCTGAATATTCCTGCATGACTTCTTCACTTGTCCTCCCCATCCCTGTACAGGTGGACCACCTGGGAGGCCAGGGAGTGGGGCCTGTTTCTCCACATGTGCTTAGATTCTGACTGGGTAGAGGAAGCAGAGTAGCTCTGATTGACAACCCAACAGAGCCACCACAGGTTCACGTGGCCCTGTGATTTGAAACACTCCTGAAAAGAGAGTAAGATAACAGATATGAAGTCAGGAAGGACCCAGGGCAGGGTGTGTATAGACAAAAGNCTATTTTTTTTCACACTTCCAAAGTTTAGGGGACAATATCTGAAAATGACTAAATAATGGATCCTTATTCTCTGACTTTCACATACACATAGAACAAAAANGGTTAGAGAGATTGGAAATACGGGAGGGGTAGGCCTGAATTAGGGACAAATGGGGTCTTTAGGGAGCAAGACTTAAANAGTCACTCAATCCCAGGGCTGTGAAAGTAAAGGAGTGAAGAGAGGGGCAGGGAGAATGGGATGTTCTCTAACTTGTGCCTTTGACATTTCACTTCAGTAGCTAACTTCTTATTAGGAATAGGAAGTTGGGGAGCACTTGAAAAGTGTAACTGTAGGATTTGGGGAACACATGACAGCTTTTTCAAGCNAAACACTGTCTTTTCTGTCAGGAGAGTGTTCACATAGGATCTCAGATGGTTTGAAATTAGAGGAATGGACAACTCTGCTGAGAAACAGCCAAGGTAGTACAGTGGGAAAGATGCTGGAGTAGAATTAAGAATATTTTCATTGGCAAATGATGTGAAAATGGGACCACACCCATCTACTTATGCCATTCTTCTTTTAATCCTCTTTTTCTCTTT
>LZPO01027503.1:58577-82469 GCA_001675575.1 Neotoma lepida | reverse complement strand
GTCCTCAAGCCACAGCATGAAGCATTTTCCTGATGCTCTCTCTGTCCACGTCACTTCTTGCTTCCTGTTTGGAAGTAAAAGCAAAGGGAGCAGAAAGGAAAACAAAGAGAGAAAAGGAAGACTATGGGACCCTGAAGTAGTAACTTCAACCTGGGAAAAATTCAGGATGGCATGGTGTTCCTGGATCCACACCGGAGTGGTTAGATGTGAAAGATGTGCAAGTCTACTGCTAACCTGGTNGTAATTCTCATCTTTCCTCTTTAACCCACCTGCTGCTGTGTACGCTTTCTCACCTTGATGGTCTCCGCGTGGTTTAACNGTGTACTCAGTAGGAAGGACTTTGTCTACTCCATCTTTCCTGGAACTGAAACCGCAGAGCATATTTTGTTTGCAGTTTGGTAGTGTGATACTGAACTTTATCTAGACTACATAAGCTGTAGGAGGCCTTCCTATGTATTCTTCCTTTGGCCTTGTAAAATGTCAGGGCAGGTATCACTGTGAAGGCCCAATGAAAAGGAATGAGCAGAGAGAACACTATGTACCTGAAAAATATGTCTCACATGTCAGGCAACATAGAAATAGAGTCCATTTGTTCTCTGCTGCTTATGTCATTTCCACAAAAATATCTGGAGTGTGGTCTCTAACTAATGTCAGGTCACCTTCAATTTGAAAAAGTCACTGTCTTCGGGATGGCCCATCTCTTTTTTAGATAGCTCTGAGCAGTTTCTTCATGATGTTGACATAAGATTTCTCTCCTTCCAGGTTTTTATTCATGGCTCTCAGTTCAAGTATTTGATTTCTAAATGAATAATTCTATTTCTTTCTCTAATCTTTTCTCAACTCTTTTCATTACTTGATGAGAACCATCATGGCATTCCTGAATTTTCCTGTGTTAAAATAATTCCTTTGTAATCTCATATTCTTCCATTTCTCTCTTGGTTTTCCTTTGTGCTCCCTTTACTTTTATTTCCAATATCTATTGACTGTCTGTCACACTTTGCCAGACATTGAGATGCATCTTTTTATTCCTCCTCAGTAAAATTACAAATCAATAGGAAAAAGGTACCCACCCATTTAGTGACAGCAATCCTCCTTTCTGTGGTTTCATTTATTTTCATTTTATTCAACTTTNAAAAAATTTATTTTTAGTGCATTGGTGTTTTACCTGCATGTATGTCTTTATGAAGGTGTCAGATTCCCTGGAATTGGAGTTGTAGACAGCTGTACAATGCCATGTGGGTAGTGGGAATTGAACCTGCGTCCTCTGGAAGAACAGCCATTGCTCTTAACTCCTGAGCCATCTCTCAAGCCCCATATGGTTTAATTTTAGTCATTATTACCCTCCTACTCATTTTCTTCCACATAGGCTTCAACGTATCATCATTCCTTAATTTGTGGTCTTTAACTGNACTGTGATCCACTTAGTGCAGATCTGGAAATATCACTGTATAAAGCTAAAGGTCTTCTGACAGGTTAATGATTATTTATGAAGGGTGAATATTGCAGAGCTTGGTTCAGTCATGTATGTATTTCCTAATGAATATGCATTCCTAAAGCTAAATGCCACACTGTAATCAGGTGTGCAGAAGGCACACAGGATGGTATAGTCATCCTGGGCTGGCAGATTTCAAGAGANGGTGAAATAAAATACTATGCATTGCTCTGGTGTAGATGAGGATCTTGACAACCGTCAAGGCTCACACTGGGCCAAGTCTCCCAGAAGTTGAGCCATTTTATTTTGAACCCAGGACTCTATCGTGTGGGGAGTCCATGGTTTATACTAGTCAGTTGTGACTCAGTAGTGATAGAAAATGGAGAAAACAATGCCCGTTAGTGAGTCACCATAGTTACTCTCTTCAAAAAGAATTTGTACACATTTATTTTGCTCAACCTCACAATATTTTCATCGTAGATTTGATTTACCTCCTTGCATGTTAAAAATTAAATCAATGGCTGAGAGTAAGAATAAAATGACGTTGTTTTTCTAAAGAAAACCTAAAACTTTGTGGAAAGAAAGTTTTTGGACTTTTCTGTACAGATTTGCAAATGAAAATTTGTATTTGGATTCCAGNGACCTTGAACAAAGAGATTGGAAGTGGAATTTATGTAATTTTNATATTGTTCCTCAGATTTCTCTTTAAATCTCCTGCGTTGAATGCTCGTCATTTTTGGCAGGAAGAAGAGGCTAAAAGATGAGAAGCAAATGAGGACATTAATGGGGCAGGAAAATCTTTAGCATAACCAGATGAAAACCTATCTGAAGATTTGAAAACACACTGAGGATACAGGTGTGTGTTAAATGGCACTCATGGCACCAAGAAAACCCAAGAGTCACCACAGGACTATTTTATNGGCCAAAGCACNGTGAATTCCACTTCCTTCACAAGATTGTTATTTGAAACCATGATTTTTATCATCTGTTAGTAGAAATTCTCCCTTTCCATGCTACAGTTATGTAGTCTAAAATAAGTTGAAGANTTGAAGAGAACATTCTTTGTGTCTGAAAATCTCAAATCCCNAAAGCAANGCAGATTTCAGAGCAAAAGACGAAAATCAAGTGTACTTCAGAGCTGCAAAGTGAGAAGAAACAACTGGATTTCCTCTAAGGGAAATTTCTTAACCCCTCTGCCCTTGGACAGTGAACAAACTAAAAAGAATGGCTCTTGTTCCTGAGAATGTTCAAGAAATGAAGAGGAAGACTATTGTTAACGAAGATGCATATATATGCATACCTATGTGTAAATACATATATACACACATACATACATATATGTGTAAAAAATCTCCTGTGGAATATTGTGGCTTTCCCTCACAGTCAGTCTCAAAATTAGATCATTGCCCTGCAACTTCTAAGAGCCTAAGTCTCACTCCGGGATGAACAAAAGCAGGAACCATCTTAAGCTGCATTTGGAGCTTCTGTGTCATGCTGCTTGTCACAAGGAAGCTTCCTGGACATTTTAGACTTTTTAAAAAAAAGTCTGCAATTCAATAAAAATGAAGATTTTCCTTTTAGGTCACCATTTCTTCTGGCAGACTGAGCCCAAAGTGCACTTTATTTTCCTTTAATTTAACAGCTCCAGCAGCTTTTCCAGTTAAATCGACTGTTCATTATTGAGCCCCATTTATGAAGGGGCTGTGCGGTGCAGTTTAATGAATCCTTGGCACAAAGCTTCCTTTCAGCACCGGCAAAGAATAGGCGCTGTTCAGGCCCTGTAGGGCTGTATGTCAAAGCCAGCCCATAATGCCTGTCAGCCAAGGGCAGAAATTCCCACTGATATAAGAATGTGCAAGAAATCAACTCTCACCACCGACGAGCAGATTAAGACACGATCAGGAAATGAGACTGTAGGTTTAGAACAGTGACACCTGCTTGAACAGAGTTATTTTCCCATCCCTTGATCAGGGCGGCTGTAGGGGGGATGGGGCAACGCTGCACCACAGCCAAGGCTCAAAGCTCTCCAAGTCCTCCTGGGGGAAGGAAAGCCATTGCCAGTGGGGGTGGCTTTGGGCTAGGCCCTCTGCTAAGTGCCTCTGCACACTTTTTAAACTTTAATCCTTATAATGAGCCGAGGAGGGTTATTTGCATGTGCTGGAGGAGGAAACTGAGGCTTGTGTGCTTTCTTCTCTGGTTCAAGGTTACAATGCTAATTAGCCACTAAATAGCAATGATGGGATGGCATAAAGGTCTATCTGGCTGTGACATGACTGTCTTTGCCAGGGCTCTGAAGTGAGGTTCGCTAAATAGATTTGATCCTTGGGAAATATTCAAACTTTAGTCACTGGGAATAATGAAAGCTTTGAATTTCTTGGAGTATATGGTGAGCACTGTGTGCTGGACACATGCAATGCATGTTGAAATACAGGCAGAAGAGACACCTTGCTATGTGAGGGGGGGAAGCTGGTGAAGGAAGCACCCGTTTTCAGCGGTAGAGCCCTGCGAGTATNTAACTTCCTGGAGGAAACCTCGGCAGAGTTCTCACCAAGTTTGACTGTGANGAAGGTCAGAATGGTCAAAGGGTCTCCACATAAGTGACTCCTCAGAACCTTCCTAGGACATTCATTTGTGGGGATCCTGAATTCTCCAGATGGGTGTGTGGATTGGTTTTCTTACAGTACTATGGAGTGGGTGAACTGTTGAAGTATGATTTTCAAGAAGTTAAAGTATCATGACTCAAAGGCAAATATAAGCTACATGTAAGAGATACCATTCTATTTGCCATTCCATTAAACTGTTAGGATTTGTTCAAAAAGCATTTAATANTCCATACACATGACTGATATGTTATATACATATATGTATGCCATCTCAGATAAGCGGTTCATCTCAGTCTTGTTNTTTTTGNCTCTCTGGAACCCATCCATGAAAAGTAGCCAGTATATGTGTGTGTTTACACACTCACACACACATACCCCCACACACAGACTGTATATACATATAGACATGATATATATACATATGCAATGTTACTATATGTTTATTGGGTTATATAAAAAGTAGCTATATATTTTTGTGGTTATCTTTTCATGGAGAGAAATTATTTACATATGTACTGAATGAAGCTATCAGGTATGAAATAGTTTTACTACATTGGAGACTTTCAATAATAGCAACTGTAAGACAAATTAAATCACATTCCTGCAGTAGTCCCTCGGTGGCTTAGTATCAGTATGACATTGAAAGAGTGTGAGATACATCTTTCTGTCTTTCTAGGTCTGGGGTAATTTTCCTGATAACCCTCATGCTTTATATGTAAATTTGTATACACCTAGGCTGAAGAAATGATTTGTCTTCATCCCAGTGACTCAGCGGCAAAGCATAGCAGAAGCTCAGCTCTGCTGTCTTCCTGAAGGCCTTGCTCCATTTACTGCTGAGGAACCCAGAAACCACAAAGCAACCGTGATTCCTTNGCCTGGCACTGCCACTGGAGCCCAGAGAGGGAGCTTGCATTTTGCTGATTATAAAGAATCAACAACATGTATTTTTTCTTTGATATTTCAGTTAAATTTCAATTTACTGTAGGATTAAGAAACCTATGTGAACTGACTCACCTTCCTAAGNTCGAAATTCGGAAGCTAAACTCAGCATTTACTTCTTGCTTGGTTCCTTAGCTCTCCCTGGAAATGAACCAGGAATAGATGTGTGTACAGACTGATGGAAGAGAAGTTGGGGGATGTATCTGCAGGGGAGTGAGGAAGTTCGGACTGACTGGGAGAATCAGGATCCGCCATCAGTCTCAGCTACTTACTCTGGGGCTGGGATGGCTTTTCCGATTTAACCTAAATTGAGAGAGGGAACAAGTAGCTTTTTAACCCTCTCAGGTTGTGGGGGAAGCATGACTTTGAGGAAGGTGATTTCTATTAACTGAGATCAATGCTTGTTGAGGGAGGAGTTTGTGGTGAGCCATCAGCAGCCAGGAGGCTGAGCGGCTGGGAGATGAACGTTTTCGTGCTCAGAGGGAAACGGCACAGTATCCACTATCCCTTGGTTTTGTTACAAATCTCACTGTGATAAAAAAAGGTTTCAGGTCAAGGGTCCACACTGATGGAGTAATGAAGGCAAGAAACGGTATGTTGAGAAGGGTTCTAGGCTCACTTGGGCTCAGTGCAGAGTTATCGGGATTGATAACGGACTCTGTTAGAGAGGAAAGGGAGGCTGCATTTCTTCCTGCATTTCATGGTGCTATAGGTTGGCTATGCCACAGGGCCACAAAGTTTGCTANCAATCATGGCTGTGTGTCAAGGATAGTGGATAGTTATTACCAATGTCACATTTCTTCTTAAAAATCTTCTTTTTCAGAGGACTGATTGCATTGCTGTCTTAAGAAAGAAGATCTCGATTCCTAACCTCTGTCTGTTTTCTGAAAAGTACTCACTCCTTTTTCTCCGGATGCCAGGTGAAAAAAGTGGCCCATCATTCTTAGCACATTCATGATTCCCAAGGCAGAAAGGTTGCACTTTAGTGGTTTCTGCTTTTAGCTAAGCAATACAAAATTCTCCGAAGGTGGAAGGGNAAACATTCCTGGCCAACCTCCTAGAACAGGCAAGGACAAGGCAAAATGAGAGGCAAAGTCAGGGAGAACAAAACGTCCAACAGCCACATAAGGCAGGACTTAGGACTCGGCAAAGAGCATGATGGCCCTGCATTTAAAATTAGACATGCTTAAGGCTGGAAGGAAAGGGAAGAAGGACTGTTTATCCATTTTNTAGTTGGGACTGTAGTCANGATAACATTCTAGGCGCTCAGAGTGGGGATTTGAGGCCTGGTTCCTGAGTCTTTTGGTCTAGTGCTTCTTCCATGGAACCAGACCTTATTTGACTTTTGTTCTGCAAAGAGGAGCTCGCAGGATCTGCAGCACTACGACAACACGGAGGAAGCAGTTGGCTTCAGTGAAAAGAGAAAGGCTGCTCACAGACTTGGGTCGCTTTGGAAGAGGGGCTGGCAAGAAAACTGTTACATAGGAGAGCTGGGGGTGAGGGGATATTTTTTTTTCCTATACAAACAGAGCCCAGCATCGGGTTGGGGGAGGGGAGGAGAAATTCTGTTGTTTCAGGAAGGTGCTACCAGAGCAAGGCAGTGTGGCAGATGCCATGGAATAGGAAAAGAAATAAGATCTTTATTAGAAATCTTCAATGGCTCTTTGTGTAAGATCAAGTCCAAGCATTCAAGGCACCCTTTATAGTGTGTGTGTGTGTGTGTGTGTGTGTGTGTGTGTGTGCACGCATGTGCTCATGTGTGTGCTACTTCTAAAAAAGACTTCATGTCTCAGGGAAGTTTTATATTTATAACTTAATTAAGAGGAAAGCATCCTCAATGGAGAGATGTGCTTTTCCCCCTTGCCCTTTGCTGCTGCCTGTGGCAAGTGGGGAAACTGGCCCTGAGGTCTGGAAAGTGGGAGATCTGGTCCTGTCCCTCACCAGCTACAGCACTCAGGAGAGTGGGCCCTGCACCTCACCTGGACAGCATAGTAGAGCTGGCCCTGGTGGTNTGTTGTGGCTGAGCCATCCTCTAGGGTGTGAAAGCAGGAGAACTGGTCCTGNCCTTTGTTGCCTGTGGCATTGGGTGAGCTAGTCAGGGCAGAGCNGGAGAGCTNGCCCTGTTGGTGAGGATGCAGAAGAGCTGGTGGGCTGACTAACTCAACTACCACCTAGGTCTAGATCCAGGGCTATGAGTTGGCCCCCTCCAGCATCCACTGGATCTGTGAACTGCTGGAGCATATGAAGNGGCCAGTCCTGTAGATCCAAAGCTGCAGGATCTCCATGACACAGTGCAATAACAGGGTATCCAAGAGGAGTCCCAGGGAGGAGCCAATATTACTAGTGTAGCAGAAGCCAGAGGCCTTGAACCAGACCTGACTCATTGCAATGGACATTAGCAAGTAAAGATGTATGAACAAAGAGTATACTGTGTGATTCACTGAGACATACTACAGCTTCGATGATGAGATTTTTTTTTAAAATTTTATTTTATTTTTAGGGGCCAGGTTGCAAGGGCAGAGGGTAGATATGAAGGGTGGGGAGATGAGTGGGATTGAGGTATATGATGTGAAATCCACAAAGAATCAATAAGAAGTAAAAAAACAAAAAAAGAAGGCATAGAGACAGAGACCCCCACCACACACACACATACACTTATACATGAACAATGTCCCTCGCTACCAACATCCCTAATTAGTACTTTTCCATCAATCTAACCATGTATCTGACAGTAGCAACTTAAAGGAAGGGAGGCTTGTTTGGGCTCCCAGTATAAGGGGATGTTAATCTACCATTGTGGGGAGGGCATGGCAATTGGGGCAGCTCTGTCCACAATGGCAGGAACTGTGGAGCGGCTATTCACATCTTGGTTGATCAGGAGACAGAGAAGAGATAGTAGGTAGGACTGGGCTATATCTCTCAAGGCAAACTCCCTGTTGCCCGTGTCTACCTGGTGGGCTGTCAGGTGGTTCCACAATGTTCCAGAACAGCAAAACAGCTGGGGACATGATCCTGTGGGGGATGGGGGACACATTTTACACTCAAACCTTAACAATCCCTTACCAACTCCGTAGACTTTTTACAACTGATAAAGCTGTACTGCATTCCTATCACTTAAAGTCCATGGTTTAACCTAAAACTCTTTGGGGTATGAAAAATGTCAGTGACATAAGTCCCTCATGTCTGGTACCACACAGTGTATTTTTCCAGCTCTAAAAAATCTTACATTCTCAATTATTGATCTTTTTACTTCTTTCCTAGGTTTCCCCTTTTCAGAGTCCACACAGATGAAATCTTATAGTATATGGTGTTTTCAGATTAGTTTCATTAACTTGTCAGCACATATTTAAAGTTCCTTCATGTATTTTCATGGACTGTTCATTTACCTACTCATCTAGTGAACAACATCTTAGTTGATTCCCAATTTTGTAAACTGTGGATAAAGGTGCTATAAGAATTCATGAACAAGTTTTATGTGGAAATGAATTANTTCCCANTTATGTAAGTAACAAACAGCAATTGTTGGGTTGTAAAAAGAGTGTGGCTAGCTTTGTAAGACACATCCAAACTGCCTTCCAAAGTCTTATCCTTTTCAGCATTTGGTGTCTCGGGGATTGTGGCCATTCTAAGTGCTGTACAGTGGCATCTCATCAATGTTTGAAATCACAATAGATCTGAAGAAAGATACTACACATCTTTTTAGATTCTTATTTGCATCTCCTGTATTTTTGGTGAGTAATGTGCTCCTTTTGAACAACTGAGCTGTTCACAATAATCCTTTTGAGTTTTAAGAGCTCTTTGTGTATTTCAGATAACAATTCTCTGTCAAATGATTCTTATCTTTTCTCCCAGCCAGTGGCTTATCCTCTTGTTTTGATATTATCTATTGTAGAGAAGTTTTCTGTTTTGGTGAAGTCCACATTATGGATTATCTCTCTCATAGATCATAACTCTGGTCTTGTATCTAAAACATGCTGTCCCTATCCATCACCTATGTTAAGTCCTACCTCCCAGACCTTTGCATTTTACATTGAAGTGTTTGATCTACTATGAGTTAACATTTTAGAGTATAAGGTTCATGTGTTGATTTATTTTTCCACATGTCAATGCACAGTTGCTCTAGCACCAGTTGTTAAATAGACCATCCTTGCTCTACTGTGAAAGACCAGTTATATGTAATCTTGGTTATTTTTTCTGTTGCTGAAATAAATAAATAAAATGCTCTCGTAAAAGCAGCTTATGGAGGAAGGGTTCATACTGGCTTACAGTTTCAGGGGCACACAGTCCAATATGGTGGGGAAGGCATGACAGCAGAAACAAGGGACTGTGACCACATTTCTGTGACAGGAAGTAGAGAGTGGACAAGAAGTGGGCCTAGGCTATAAAACCTCAAGGCCCACCTTCAGTGATGTACTCCGTCCAGTAAGTCACCATTTCCCAGGGGCTCCACAACCTTCCAAGACAACATCACCAGCTGGAGACCAAGTGTTCAAACACATGAGGCTATGGGAGATATTTCCTGTTCAGATCACACACACACACACACACACACACACACACACTCACTCACACTCACACTCACACACAGGTCTATTTCTGAACTGTATCATGTTACATTGACCCCTTTGTCTATTCAGTCACCTATATGATACTTTCTTGGTTACTATATCTGAAATAAGTTGTTGAAATTAGAGAATGGCATTCCAGCTTTGTTCTCCACCTTCAGGATTATGTTACTACTCTGGGATTTTGTACTTTCACACNGTTGTTCATGGTGATGCTGTGAGGGAAACATCCTTTATCAAAACTCTCATTTTTTTAACTTTATAATTTAACACATTTAATAGGCCCTCTCCTCCTCCTCCTTCTTTTTCTTTTTCTTCTTCTCCTCCTCCTTCTTCTTCTTAACAAAGTCTTGTAGGAATTTCCCAGCATAGTGAACTATTTTCTCTCTTTCTCTCATCTAGTCTAGAGACAATTTTCTCATGTGTCTATAGAACAATGTCCTGAAGATGNAAAGCCTATGTATGTCATTTGTCCTTGTCCATTGCANGGTATATTTAGGATGTAGTAGGTCTGCAGTGAATGTCAGCTGAACAGTGACACTATAAATAGATAATTGAAACCTGTCTAGCTCCTCAGGACTAATACTGAGTGATGTGTGAATACTTGGTGCTAAGGGCAGGGCCTGGCANATCACACATCCCCAGCAGAAATAAGTGCTAGAAATAGTTAAGTAGCATGGAATGCAGAATTAAAGGTAGCAAAGATCTGGAAATAGAGGATTTGAGGTTGAAACTAAACACTGCTGCTACCAGCTGTCTGACCCTTGGCAAGCAGCCAACCTCTGTGAAGCTAGGCTTCTCCAGTGAGTAGAGAAGTTACCTACCAGAAAGTGCTGTTAAAAGGGTAAANGGATATGTGTAAGTGTTCAGAGCTGCTTCAAATGCAAGGTGAACACTTGATCCATGCTTGTTGAGTGAATACATGAGGGAATAAAGGATGGACACAGAAGAGATAAAGGTGAAATATCAAAGAAGTANGAGGAGGGAGACCCAACCACTTGAGAGTAGTAGGAGANTGGGGGAGGCTTTGGAAAAAGAGTTGAGAATTTAATGTGGGTTTTAAATGCAGGATAGGAGTCGTTGAAAGTGCCATAGGATTGTGGTTCTTGGGTTCAGTCTTACAGACATATAACCCAGTGCACATTTGCTGTTTTAAATGTTATGCTTCTTTGGTGAAAGACAATTTGATAATCATCAAGAAAGATNGAGAACAAGACAGCAAAAGTAGCCATGGACAGAGGNGTCTACATCCACATTCTCTTCTCATGAGTGATTTGAAGCGTTAGAAGAGAGGACTTAAAACAGAAGTGTGGTGTCCTAAGACTCCATAGTGCTCCCTTTGAACTCATTTCCTCCCTTGATGTACTCAGGAAGTGCTCTCCTGAAAGAACAGGCAAGCTTAATGCAATTATGCATTGCCCGCCCTTCCCAGTGTAGCGATGTGCTGGGCCACTCCAGCTGGCCTCCCACAAGAGAAAGTAAACCTCAAATGTCCCTCAAGCCATTGTTTTAGCAGTCTGCGGAGATGTGTTCCAGTGGCTGGTCGGAGCTGCTTAAGCTGTTTAATTGAATGAATTCAACCTCATATAATAGGATCTAGGTCTTTAAGTAGTTCCGTCTGGTGCACCGGATATTGAGCTGTTGGGCTGCTCCAGCGGCCAGGCCTTACCTCAGCGCTGGGTGCTTCCTGCTCACATTCTTACATTTTGCTGCAAACCTCTGTGTGCTCACAGCAGACTTCAGCTTTGTTCTGACAGATGCTACTCCACATCAATGCAACCGGAATCGAGTGTCCCGAAGAATTTGAATNAAGTCTGANCGAAAGAGGATGCCCTGCAGAAGGAGTTGTATAATTTCCCCCATTTCCGGGAAGAAGAAGAATCATTATGCAGAAATCAAAGCCTTCAGCTCCATNTTGGCCTCATCTGCTTGAGTCTGCAGTGGAAGAGCCACTCATTCTACGGATCAAAACCGGATGAATTAGAACAGAATAGGACGAAAGGATGAAGGGCAGGTGGACTTTCAGTCCTTTCCCCTGGCAATACAATTTATACTGATGAGAAGCTGCAGGTTCTTTCTTTCCTATGTATGATTTATAAAGACCAGCACGGTGGACTTAAGCGGACAGATTTGATGTTTGCTATGGCTTGAGAGCACTCCATGGCTTTATATGTGGAAATGCAATGCAGTTCCTATAGTGAGGCTNGAAATGATGTGACTCTGATGTTTAGAGGCAAGGATCGGGGCATAGGAAGTGATTAGGATTGGGTAAGGTCATTAGGGTGGAGTCCTGTGATTGAACATTTACTGTGCAGTCATGAGGTAATGACTGGAGTTAGCACCCTGCCTTAGAAGATGGGCATCTGGCAACCATCTTTAGCCCTGCAGAATCTGATGCCCCAATTCTGACCTACATGTATGCACAAGAACATATAATAGCACACAGACACACACAATACAATAAAATATTTTTAATGACTGTGAACAGATGGATTCCCCAGACCTTGCACCTCTAAAACTGTGAGCTAAAATAATCTTTTTTATAAAGTAGCCTAGTAACAGAAATGGACTAACACACATCTGCAAACCCAATAAGGATACAAAACACCTCTCCCCACATAAAGGTTCTTCTGTGATCACTCTCAGTCAATCCTGTAGGCAACTGCTATTCTGATTCCATGCATCATACTTGTCTCATTTAATAATTTTGAGATTAATTTATGTTACTGCAATTGTGCTTTGCACTTTTTAATAAGTCACGTTCCATTCCACTACACAAAGTACTATCTTAAATAACTCAGCACCACTCTCTGTTCATAAAATCTGCCACTGTCTCCCTACTACTTATATAGTAAGGCCATGGATTTGTATTATGACATTCAAACTCGACAATCCAGCTATGACCTCCTCTTTTGTCACTCCTACCCACGCAAACCATTATCCACACAAGCATCTAATTATCCTTCAATACACTTGTCTCTNTCCTCTGTGTAGTGTATCCTGAGAGGCTTTGTCCTCACTGGAAAATGCTCTTTGTCCATCTCACCCCCATGCAGGCTTTTCTCAGTCTTCAGATCTGTATGAAGCTTCCCTGCTGTCTTAGTTAGGCTTTTATTGCTGTGAAGAGACACCATTNCTATGGCAGCTCTTACAAATGAAAACATTTAATTGAGGTGCTTTGCTTACAGTTTCAGAGGTTCAGTCCATTATCATCATGATGGGGAACATGGCAGCATCCAGGCAGACATTGTGCTGGAGCTGAGAGTCCTACATCTTGACTCAGAGGCAACAGGAAGTTGACTGACTGTCACACTGAGTGAAGCTTGAGGAAAAGACCTCAAAGCCTACCCCCGCAGTGACACAGTTCCTCCCACAAGGCCACACCTCCTAATAGTGCCACTTCCTTTGGGGGCCATTTTCTTTCAAACCACCACACCTGCATTGGTCATCTAGTTACTTTCTTTTTCTCACCTGTCATTCCTCTGTATTACAGATTGTACCTTCTGATCTGAGAACAGGAAGCTGACTAACGGGATGCTGTGGCCAGACTAGTGTCAGAGCAGTGTTNAACTCTGTGAGGCAAGGATTAAAAAATACATATTTCTTTTGCTTTTTGAAATTATAATATTTCCACATCATTTCCTTCTTTGCTTTTTTCCCTCCCAATGTACCCACATACCCCCTCATTCCTCTCTTTCAAATTCAGTCTTTTTATTAATCGTTATATACCTATACACATAAATGTGTGCACATATATATTCACAGATTCATAAATACGACCTGCTCAGTTTGTGAAATGTAACTTGCATGATGTTTTCAGGGCTGACCACTAGGTATTGGATGACCAATTGGTATGATCTGGAGGATTTTAAGCTAGAAAATTGAGAATTTAATTGCATTAGCATTTGAGGTGATAAGTATTTGCCAAACAGCTTGAGTCTCACATGAATTAGGATTTTGTGACAATCAATAAAGCTGGCTTGGAAGTGTGAGCAGGGAAGAGTTATTTCTCAATTGCTGACTCTGTGTTTGGAGATCTGGCATCTGGCATCTGACCATGTAGGGAATTTGTCCTCTAGTTTTCAGAAACATACACGAAACACACACACACACACATACACACACACAGAGAGAGATATATATACAAATAAACACAAATAATCTTATATACACATAAACATACACACACTATATATATTCTAAGGTTCATTCATTTAACAATATTTCTATAGTTGAAATTATTTTATTTTAAAATTTTATTTGACAAATAATAATTGCATATTATAAGGTACGAATGCTGTGTTTTGGTATAGNTAGGCATTGTGGGATGATTAAACTAAGCTATCTAGTATACCATTTCATGCTTTTTTTAAATGGTAAGAATATCTGAAATTTACTCATTTTGAAATATGTGATGCTTTATTATTGACTATATTCATCATGGTATAAAATAGATGTCAAGAATTTACTCTTCTTGTCTGACACTGTTATTTGTTTTATTTTGTAGTTTTTAAGGACAGGGTCNTAATCTGCAGACTCAGCTGGCCTAAAATTCATTTGTATCCCAGGCTGGCTTCAAATTTGAGTTACTCTTTGTCTCAGTCTCACAAGTGCTGGGATTATAGGCATGTACCACCATGCCCAACAGCTCTGTACATTTTAGTGAGCATCCCTGCCCCACAACATATCCCCTATGTACTCTCTGGTAACTACCATTCTACTGCATGCGTATGAGTTTGATTTTTATTTTTCTCTTGTAAGATTACATACAAATGAGATCAAACTGGCCATGGTGATGTATGCTTATAATCCACNAAACTGGAAGTTTGTGATATACATCAGTGGTAAATGCTTACCTAACTTATGTAAAGCTCCAGGTTTCAACCCTCAGCTCTGTAAAACCAAACCAAATGAAACGAAATGAGAAGTGAGATTACACAGTATGTCCTATGCCTGGCTTATTTCACTAAGCACAGTGTTCTCCAGGTTCATTTGCAATTTTGTAAATGACAGAATGTTACATTCTGAGGCTAAATAGCTATCAAATCTCTGTATATACACTCAGTGACAAGTAGGGAGTGCCAGGCAGTTGATGAGGCAACAACTCAGATTCTTTAACAAAGTAAACAAGATGGGGATAGTGACTGCTAATGATTAAAAGGACCCAAGAGATACACAAATTCTTTCTTATTCCTTTACCAGAAAGGTAGAAACTAATGTTCCATCCCTTAAATTAGTGCTAGCCTCAATCACTTGCTCAACCAATAAAAAACAGTGAGAGTGACATCCTGAGGATTCCAAGACTAGAAAGCTGGCAGATGTTTCTTGAGCCTCCTGGAGCATCTTCTCTGGGACCGCCTACATTTCTTCCTAAGAGGTCGGAGTCCTCTTAGATCAGAATGCTGGAGACACCAGCGTGCGTTGGTACAGGAATCAGCCTATGAAAGATGTCAGTTTGGATCCTCTAGGTCAGCCCAGTGTCTCATAGACCAGATGCTTCACCTAGTCAAATCACTGATCTNTAACATTTCAAACCATGATAATATGGCTATTGTTGTGAGCTGCTAAATTTTGGAGTGACCTATTACGTAATGATAGATGGGAAAAATAACACGTCATATTTTTTAACTTGTGTTTTACATTTATTTGTGTATGTATGTGTATGTACTTGCATGTGTATGTGCCATTGCACCTGTGTAGAGGTCACAAGACAACTTGAAAGAGCTGGTGTTTTCCTTCTACAGTGTGGATCTTAGAGATGGAACTTAGGTTCAGGCTTGGTGGCTTCTAAGAACCTTTATCCACTGAGGCATCTCCCTTGCCCAACATTTCATATTTTAAACCAGAAGTTGAGATGTTGTGTTGGTAGAAGGTTTACGGGGCTGGGTGGGGTGTGGGGTGGGGTTGGATGAGAAGGCAAAAACAAGACACATTGGGTATGTGTATGTAATATTTGTAAGGTAACATTGTATTAGGATGAAAATGATACCTTATAAATTGTGCGAGGAATTAAATTGTGTTACTTGAGATTTCCCAGCTAACGAGTGACAGGAAATTGGTTTGGGAAGAGGAAAAAAGATGCGTAAGTATTTCTTTCATTATGAATGTGCATTCCTGACATCTTTGAGGACTAAGATTGTCCTGCAGGGAATATGATTAAAGTTAAAAAGAGGGAAAACAAAATAAGTAAGTCAGCTTTTGATCGTGCTGCTATATTTACCCACAGAAAGGAGGCAGCTCTCAGGTGGGCTTTTGTTNGAGTAATGTCCTGAAATCCTTGTGTAAAAGAACAATATGAAATCTCAATTCTCCCAAATGGTTTGGGGCGAGTTCAGCTCTTGAGCCCCTGGGGGGGCTCGGTTCCCAAGGAGACTAATCCCACTTGCTCAGCATTAGGCATCACCAGGAGGAAAGAGCTCTCCATTGGAGATCTGCAGATCCCCTGGTGCAGAGGCGGGAGTTGAGTCCCTAGGCTCTATAGGAAGTGAAATGTATTGATGTCAAAGCCATCAAGTGAATACTTTCACTCAGGGGGTAGGAGGGGGGGCTGAAGGGCTTGCCAGGAGTGAGCCACTGGCTCAACTAAAACTAATTTCATCCCAGATAGGACTCTTCCAGAAAAGAAAGCAGATGTAAGGGAAAAGCAACTGAGGCCATGAGTGAGACTAGGTCTGGATAATGTACCTGGATAGGTTAAGCCCTAAGGACTTCCTCTGGGTTCAGAAATAGAATAATTCAAGCAAAAGTTATTCTCTGTTGCTTATTTTCNGTAAACATCATTGCTTTTATGTACTCCTGTCTCTGGGCTGTTCTCTCAGAGAGATAAGGCAAATTTATTTGAAATACTCAGGCATATCATTTAAGTCTTTGCTCCAATACTACCCTGTCTTTGTAAACAGCTTACCTTTGGGCAGCCTTGAGGGTCCTTTTATTCCATCAACTCTGGTGCCTTTAATTTACTTAGTCATATACTACAATGACTCGTGTGCATGTCTGCCTTTGCATTAGAAAGAGCTNGAATTACAGCTCTGCATCTCCAGTATTAACTCCAGTATATGTACAGCCCACGGTGAGTGTCAATATTTTTCTGCCAAATGAATAAATGACTGGATGGGCGTAGATGTCACCATTGTGAATCATGACAAGTTATAAATAGTTTACTTTTCTATGCNTATAGTTGTCAAAAAACTTTTACTTCTATTATCTTGTTGATTTTTCACTAAACAGTTCTCATGTTATTTCTATTTTATAGGTTAGAGTCCACAGGAGAAGTTTTGCACTGTCAGATAACAAAGGCAAGATTGGACACCAGTGTTAGCCTTGGGGTATAATTTCAGCACTTCTTCTCCTGTAGTCCACTGTCCTTTTGAAGTTNGTATAACCCACAAGCACAGCTGCTGCTGTCTTACACTTGGGAATAGGCACTTGGTTAGGAACAAAGGGCAGATAATGCTGTTTTTATAGTCTGCTGTGTTGGAATAGAATAGGTTGGACATAAAAAATCAAGAACATGGAGTTTATTGGATCACTCTTTTATGCCAGACGAGGAAGTGAGATAGCCTTCACCACACCAGGAGAAGAACAAGACTCGCCAGTTACATTTGCCTACTATGTCATATAACCCTCTCAAAATCCATGAGAACAGTTATGAGTATTCTCATTTCTCAGATGAGGAATGGAAATGATACGGAAAATTAGCTTTGATATGTATGATTCCAACTGTCTNGAAATGAAGGACTTTTACAGCTGAATCTTCATAGTCCATTTATTTTAAATATGATTATATTAGAGTTTGGGTTTCTTTCAGACTTTCAAGTGTAGAATCTTGTGCAGTTGGCCCCTGGGCATTTCTAATTAAACTCTTGGCATCTCTACTGGACTCTGGGTGTCTCTGACTGATCGTTGACATCACTGACTGAACCTGAATGAAAGGTGCATGGCAACTGAGCCAGCTTGGATTAAAACACAAAGTTTGATTCATCTTTATGGGATTGAGTCAGTGCCTATTCCCACCGCTTAAATAAAGCCTGTCTTCTTCGGTAAGAGTGTGTGTATGCTTCAACATGTTTCTGTTATTGCTGCTGAAAAATGGGACTTGAAAGGAAGATTTTGNTGTGCCTCTTCAGTGACCTGCACCNTGATAACTAAGAGAACTCTGTCATGTGCACAGGGCTTTCCTATTGCGGCATCAGTTAATTCTCTTGAATATCTGTGACGGAGAAGACTCGTCAAGGAGTGCAATCATCTCCACAGGCCGCTTCTTTTTATAATAAACACTGTATGTGCCCAGTGAGGTGGGCAGCCTCCACCTATATTTAACATGTGTAAGCTAATCAAAGCAAAGCATGGTGGACTAGTTTGTTCAAAGCTATGGGCTCAGAAGAGCAAGGCTTTCAATCCCAGCCACAAGTCAATTGAATGGTAAGGCTTAAAACAGAGTCCAAGTATTTTTTATCAATAACTTTTCATGCTGGACCATGTTGTTCATTTTCTCTGTCCCAAGGGGAACTAATCTCTGTTGAAAAGTGTATCTTAGGGAATTTCAAGGTGATNACTTAAATGCAATGGAAATGTTTAAGGACAATCTACAGGACTTGAGAGGTAGGACAGAGGAAAACCTAACGGACTGGGAGCTGTCCACACACACACACACACACACACACACACACACACACACACGGGGAGGGTGTAGGGTGGAGGGAAAGGGCTCTTTCTCCATCAAGAACTGGCTTTCTCATTTGCCTTTTGGGCCAAGTGCTGGCTTCGATTTGCTTTAAGCTAGTATTAACTGCTATCAATCAAGCAGTAAAAGTAAGAACTTGAGGGTCCCAGGGAAGCTGATCAGAATCTTCGACTCAGAAGTAGAGTTTGAAGAAACACAATTTTCCTCCCATCTTCAGAAAGACAAGACCAACAAAGTGCACAGATTAATCAGTTTGCAAATGNTGTTATCTGACTGGGCTAGATGTGGCTGTGGCCAGTTTTCTGAACTTCTCAGANGTCCAGTTTCTTTTGTTGAATGGTGACAAAAACACGCAGTTCACGAAGATGTTGGACAGATATTAAAAGTGATAAAGTATAGACTGACGCAGGGCAAGCATCCAGAAGCCGGAAGCTGGTGGACCTCACTGCTTCCCGAGCTGGGATGGAAACCCAGATTTGTGGACTCGTGTCTGCTTTACCTTAGGCACCCAGTGCAGGGCCAGGGTGTGGTTTTACAGGGGCTGAGCTGGGGTTTGAACACAGGCTTTCCCCTCACCCCTGGAGGCTGAGGCCAGTCAAAACAAATGCCCCGGGGCACAGGGAAAAGAAAGGGTTAAGGCTTGAGAAAGCTCGGGAAAACTAGAAAAGCCAGAGTTCACCCCCTTGCCCCGCCCCCTAAGCCTGGCTAAGCAAATCCCTCTCCACCGCTACCGGGGCGGTCGCCTCGAGATCCCACCCTCCGCCTCTGGCTTACAAGATCTAATGAGCTCCCCCGGGAAGCTGAGCAGCGAGCCCGGGCCGGAGCGAGCAGATAGCGCCGCGCCTGGGCGGGAGCGGTCCGGGAGCGGACGGGCTGAGCAGCGGACGGCTCAGGAGCCGCGGCGATGGCGGTGCAGGCTGCGCTTCTCACCTCGCACCCCTTCATCCCCTTCGGTTTCGGAGGTTCTGCGGACGGGCTGGTGAGCTCCTTCGGAAGTTTGGACAAGGGCTGCTGTTTCGAAGACGATGAGAGCGGGGCGCCCGCGGGAGCGCTGCTGTCCGGATCAGAGGGCGGGGACGTCCGCGAGGCCACCCGCGACCTGCTCAGCTTCATAGACTCGGCGTCCAGCAACATCAAGCTGGCGCTCGACAAGCCAGGCAAGTCGAAGCGGAAGGTGAACCACCGCAAGTACCTGCAGAAGCAGATCAAGCGCTGCAGTGGCCTCATGGGCACTGCGCCNCCGGGACCGCCATCCCCGAGCACCGCAGACGCTCCAGTTAAGCGGCCGCCGGGCGCCCAGGGAGCCCCGACCGTCGCGGCCCCGGCGCACTGCAAGGCCACCCCGAGGAGGGAGGCGACGCAGGCCGCGGCTGCCGCCAGCCTGCAGAGCCGGAGCCTGGCTGCCCTTTTCGACTCTCTGCACCACGTCCCCGGAGGCGCAGAACCGGCAGGCGGTGCGGTGGCCGTGTCTGTCCCGGGCCTCGGGGCAGCGAGCCCTGCGGGCGACGGGGCCGGCACCTCGGGGAGCTCAGCGGCCTCTGGGACTCGGAAGGTCCCTCTGCGCGCCCGCAACCTTCCCCCATCCTTCTTCACTGAGCCGTCCCGAGTGGGTGGCAGCGGCAGCAGTGGAGGCGGCTGCGGCCCCTCGGGCCAGGCAGTGAGCTTGGGTGATCTAGAGAAAGGGGCAGAGGCCGTGGAGTTCTTTGAGTTGCTGGCGCCAGANTTCGGCGCTGGCAACGACTCGGGCGCCTTGCTGGCCGCGGAGCCTCTGGACGCGTTCCCCGCGGGAGCCACAGTCCTACGGGGACCCTTGGAGCTGGAATCCGGCCCCTTTGAGCAGCCAGCGATGGTGGGTAACCTACTATACCCCGAACCCTGGAGCGCCCCGAGCTGTCCTCAGACCAAGAAGCCTCCTCTGGCTAGCGTTCGCGGCGGCGTGACCTTGAACGAGCCTGTGCGCCTCCTGTACCCCACCGCTTTGGACTCTCCAGGTGGGGAGGACACACCAGCCTTGACCTCTTTCGCTCCCTTCTTCCCAGATTGCGCGCTGCCGCCGCCCCATCAGATGTCCTATGATTACAGCGCGGGCTACAGCCGCGCGGTTTACCCCAGCCTCTGGAGACCCGACGGGGTCTGGGAAGGGGCGTCTGGGGAAGACGGGGCGCACCCAGACTGACTGCAAGGTACCCTTCGTTGCCCTTATGACTGCTGTGAGCGGCGTGCCACTGTGGGTCTCTCCTGGGTGGAGAGAAGATGTGAAAACGCACGTGAAGACGAATGGGATTAAAAACAAACAAATCACAATTCGTCTAATAAAAAAGAAACACAAAAAACCCCCAAAAAACTTCAGGAAAAGAGATGAAGAGGAGTTGGGAGTTCTTTTAATCAGTTTCAGATTTTATTTTCTTTCTTTCTAAGTGGCNATTATAGTCTTACTTGAACCAGAAGAGCCCCCAAAAGCCCGAGACAGGGTTTGGGAAATAACCGGGTGGGATGATGGACGGGTCAAGAACAAGACAGGGCTTTTGTAGCAACCTGTCATCTCAGTTCAGCCAAGGTCAGTGTGTTTAATGTCATTACCCCTTTAAAGCAGTGCTCTGGCGTCCCCCCTTGAGTACGTTATGAATTAAAGCCTATATTGAAAGAATTGTAGCTGAGATATGTGGTCATTGAGTTGAGTGTTTTCTTAGTCTTAGTGTTTTCACAGATCTCTCAGCTTTGCTAGGTGGACGCTGCGGGTTAGATTGGGTGCTGGTGAGGCCTTATCCCTATGCTGGCCTCTCTTCCTTTCCATTTTTCTTGTTTTATTGGGAGTAGGGTGGTGGGTCGGGGCTGACGGCGCCATTACAACTATTTTTTCACAGTGCTGGCTATTGAACCAAAGGCTTCCAACGTGCTAGGCCAGGTGCTCTACCAGTGANCTTTATCCCCACGCTCTGAATGTGATTCTATTCTTTCATTCTTGAGAGCCCCCACCCCACGCCCGCTTGCCACACACACTTTTCCCATCTCTTTCTTTCTGCTGGTACCCGTGCATGGCTTACCTCTCCCTTCCTGCTCTCACAGCCCATTGCTCTCTATTTGTTTGTCACCTTTGGTTCTCCTAAATCTCTGAGTTCGGAGAAAAAAACTTGGCACGTCTGGAGGCCCATACACCAACCATTTTGGGAGGGGAAGGGGCCTAAGGGAGACAGGTTATAGCCTCTTTGATCCTGTTTCCTTATTACAACAGAGAATGACAACCTTTCTCCACTTCTAACTTTGCTTCTGTTTGGGTGGCTCATAAGTGAAATACACAAAATGTCTTGAGCCCATTGCATTGCTTGGGCCTGTGGGTATATATGTATCTTTATAAGCATGTAAGTGGCTTCTGCACTGTAAACCATTGGACATGTTATTCTCACGTTTCATGTTTTGTTTAGGGCCTTAAGATAGCTGTAAAACTTTACTATCTCCTTTCCAGCCACATCCCTGTATCCTNCATTCCTGTATCCCACATCCTTGCTCCTCAGGCCTTACCTACTTGATNTTCCTCACTCCTTGTATCTCACCACGATAGGGAGTGGTGGAGGGTACAATGTTTCCAAAGGGGATTTTCCGTTCTCTTCATAACCCATCTGACAATGGAATCTGATGGGGCCTGGATGGAGACTTCCAGGGAGAAACGTCAGAGAAATAGTTTAACCAGTCATGAATGTGGCTGAGAGGGTTCCCACCACCATCAGGATGATTAAGGGCCAGAGGAAGAAAGCCCCTGTGGGAAGTGAGCAGCTGGAGGCAAGAGAGGAGGCTGCTGTGTGTAGACCCACAGGTAAGAATGCAAGAAGAGATCAACACTCATAAACAGAGTGGAGGCTGTCCGCAGACTGAATGCTGCTTCTGTGTAAGGTAGCCAAGACAGGCTGTCAGAATAGCTACANGTGAGAAAGAAAAATTAGTGTGGCTGCCAGGGATTAAAGGCCCAGGGCCAACGTCTGCAAAAACCAAAACAGCACTGCTGTAAATTTTGGAAAGGAATTGTTTTAAAAAAAGATGTATGAAGCAATGATGGGTAGGGCTCCAAGTGTTATTACAGAATGGAATCACTTTCTTCTGAGGCAAACTTTTTTNAAGAAAGCTTTGCAGAAGACAGAGCAGTAACCATGCAAAGAACCTTCCAATTCCAGAAACCTGGCTGTGAATTCCNTCACAGTGGTGAAAGGTNATTAATTTCATTGTGTTAACAGCACATTACCTCAACAGCCGTGTAACTTCTCTAAGTTGTTTTACAGTGAGGATAATCTAGGGTGGAATTTCACAGTCAGAAATTCACACCGTGGCTGTTCATAAGGTTTGCGGTCATGGTAGTGTTTCTTAATTCTCTTCTTCCTTCTTACCCAGTTTAGTGAGAACAAGCTCTCTTTTGATCAGTACCTTGTTTATCATGCCTTCCATTCATGATAATAATGCCCACACCACATGTTCCTATGTGCCAGGTGTGGAGCAAAGCATCAGTTTACTGATTTTCTTCCCCAGGGTGGTGGTGGTGATGGGGGCAGTTAACCAGTTGCTCCTCTTAAAGCTGAGGCTCACATAGGCAAAACTCTAACTCATTGAAAGCAAGTGATGGTCCAGATCCACGAGTACCTGGACGCCAAGGCCTGCCTGTCATTTGTGAGGTTTTGTTATGATTTGTACACATGGGGTTCCCAGCCCTTACACTAAATTTGTAGCAGAGGTTTCTAATCCTTAGTGCTGTTGAAATTTTGGGTACAGTCCTTCACTTTGCTTATTGTTCTGTTCATGGCCAAATATTCAGTAGCAGCCTGGGCTTGTTCATTAGATGCCAGNGGTACTTTGTTGGTTGNGATAATAAAATCTATCCCCATTGTCATATGCGCCCTCAGATGCAAAATTACCACTAGTTGAGAGTTATTGTGCTAGACAAATATAATCTCAGTGTCTGTATGGTGTCCAGCACTTTCACATGAGTCTTACTTATTATCTTATTTATTTTATATATATATATATATATATATATATCTTATTTAATTTTGATAGAGGTCCGAATTTAGGTGTTGTTATTTTCCTTATTACTATTGATAAATAATAAGAAAGGCTGAGGGAAGGGTTAAATCACTTAGTTACATCTTATTATTGTTTATTTACCAGCCATGGTTCATTTACTGTATTGAATTGTGGTTTCCCCATTGACAAACTGGAGAACAATCTATCACAGAAGATTATCGTAATGAGTTGTCATAAAGTGTTTATAAAAGTCCACCAAGAGGGAGGGGGCAGTATCTGATAGCCCAGGCTTGGCGCTATGTTAAATTGCCTTGTTTTCCAGGCTTCTGTGTGTATTGGATCCTGACACAGCATCCCCACCTCATTTCCCCACCTCTGATCCCTTCCAATCTGAGCTTATCTGAATATGCTATGTCATGCACTGTAGGACTGTAAGTGATACTCATAGTATCCCTGCCAAAGATGGACATGTGTCNTTTCAGTCATTTTAAAATCTGTATTTTATCTCTTATGCAGCCCTATAATTATCCATAAAGAATTATTTTTAAGTGCAATGAAAGATATTTCTCAAGGAGTATAATGTACTTGTAGTTGTAAGACTGGACAAGCTTGAGACCCTGTTCAGTTGGTAATGATACTTGTGTATGTAGAGCACATATTCTT
>LZPO01027503.1:0-11898 GCA_001675575.1 Neotoma lepida | reverse complement strand
TGAGTCCTATTTACTGTTCCCAGTTCTATGGGTATTCTTGTCTGCAAAACTTCTAATACTATCCCCCTTAAGCTCTGCCTATAGAATTCTAAGGATTCTATATTCTCTACAAACTTTGCCAAATTTCTACTACAAAAATTTTCAAAGGCCTAAGAACTACTTAACCAAGTTTTGTCAAAACAGTGACACTACTTTTAGTAACTTTTTTTTCTGGATTAGTTTGCATTCATTCGGAGGATTTCAGCCCATCATGGCAGGGAAGGCATGGCAGGGTGAGGATGTGGGAAGATCTGTTCATATCACAGAAGACCTTCCATCACCTAGACCTTACCTACTAAGTGTCCCACAGCCTCTCAAAATAGTACCACATGTAGTCAAAACATGAGCCTGTAAAGGGTATCTCTATTTCAAATAAAAATATATATAATATAAGATTTTCTGATTCTTATTTTCCTTGGCCCTCAATAATGTTATTCCTCCAAGGTCAGATAATTATGTTGCCTCTTACACATTCTCTACACTTAGTATGCCCCAGTGTTTGTGACAGTGTATGCTCTATATGTAAATTTTAGGTAGACAACTGATACATGTAAAATGCTAACTACAGTGCTTGGTACAGTGTTGAGTAAATAACAGTTTTTCAAAAGTTACTTTCAAACACCTGAAAAGCTATTCCTGGCTTTGGTACCCCAGCCTAAAACTGCAAGGACATATTTACCTCTCAGAAAATCCATGCCCTAGCTGTATGAGGTATGTGAGTCTGACCTTTCCACTTCTTGTGTCGAGAACAACCAAGCTTACAGGANCCCAATGATTCATATAGCTAGTGGGATATAGAACTTGAGGTGAATGAATATATTCTTGGCCTCTCAATTCTGAGCTCAGTGTTTTGTATTTCTGTAAAAATTAGAAAGAAGAGGAAATCACTTTTTATAGCAAGATTTTCATTTTCTCAAAACCAGCTGACATGTTAATCAAATAACCAAAGTGCTGGTGTGCGTAGGTGTCAAGATAATGTCAATAGTTGAACTCATGGCTCATTTATCTACGTTACAATGGATGAAAGCAGATCTGTAAATGCAGGGACACTGAGCTGAATGACAAAGATCAATTACAAGAACTTCCACACAGTGGATTAAAAAGAATCAAGGGCTCTCCAAGGAGATTGTAAATGTCCTTTTCTGCTATTTGCTTAAAAGAAAACAGTTTAGAGTAATGCAAAGCTCTTTTTATTTTTTTCTTTTATTGAAAATGGTATNTTTTAAATACACTATATTCTGATTATATTTTCCCTCTCTTTACTCCTCCCAGGTCCTCCCCATGTCTCCTCCCATCCAGACTAACACCTTTCAATCTCTGGTTGGAAAACAAACAGGCACCTAAGGGATAATAATAAGATAAAACAAAACAAAACAAAACAAAACAAACATATAGGAATAGGACAGAGCAAATAGAGGGAAAAGAATCAAAGAAAAGGCACAAGAAACAGATACAGACACAGAGACCACTGGTTTGCTCCCTCAGGAATCCCATAAAAATGTAAAACCAGATGCCATAATATAAATGCAAAGAACCTGTAGTGTAAAAATAAAGAGAAAAAAATTAACAACAAATAAAGAGCCCTGTACGAGACAAAGAATCTCCAAAGGTGCTAAAACTCCTTGGGCTTGGGCTTTATTTAACTGGGAAAGTTTTAATTACTGATTCTTTTTTATGGGAGTTAAAGGGCTGTTTAAATTGCTTATCTAATCTTGATTTAGCCTTGGTAAGTGGTATATAGAGAATATTATCCATTTCATCTAGATTTTCCAATTTGCTGGAGTATAGGTTTTTAAAGTATATCATTATTTTCTGGATAACCTCGGTATCTGTTGTTATGTCCTCCTTTTCATTTCTAATTTTGTTAATTTGAATCCTTTCTCTCCATTTTTTAGTTAATTTAGATAAGTGTTTGTCAATCGTATTGATTTTCTCAAAGAACCAACTCTGTTTCATTGATTCTTTGTAGTTCTTTTTTTTGGTTCTATTTTATTGGTTTTAGCCCCAAGTTTTACTATTTCTTGTTGTCTACTCCTTTTCAGTGTGATTTCTTCTCTTTGTTCTAGAGCTTTCAGGTGTGCTGTTAAGTTACTAGTATGAGATACCCATTTTCTTTTAATGTAGGAACTTAGTGCTATGAACTTGCCTCTTAGAACCACCTTCAGTGTGTCCCATAAGTTTGAGGATGTTGTGTTTTCATTTTCCTTGAATTCTAGAAANTCTTTAATTTCTTTCTTGCCACATTTCATTCAGTAGAGAGTTGTTCAGTTTCCATGCTTTCTGTTGTTGTTAAAATCCAGCTTTATTCCGTGGTGGTCTGATAGGATGCAGGGTGTTATTTCAGTTTTCTTATGTCTGTTGAGAGTTGCTTTGTGTCTTGAGTATGTGGACAATTTTGGAGAAAGTTCCATGAGGTTCTGAGAAGAAGGTATATGCTTTGGTGCTTGGGTGAAATGTTCTATACATATCTGTTAGGTCCATTTGGTTTATAGCATCTGTTAGCTCGAACATTTCTCTGTTTAGTTTTTGTCTGGATGAGATATCTATTTGTGAGAGTGGGGTATTGAAATCACCCATTATCACTGTGTAAGGCACAATATGTGACTTAAGCTGTAGTAATATTTCTTTTATGGACCTGGGTGTCCTTGTGCTTGGTGCATAGATTTTAAAAATTACAATGTTCTCTTGGTGCATTTTTCCTTTGATGAGTATGTAGTGTCCTTCCTTATATCATCTGATTAGTTTTGGTTTGAATTCTATTTTGTCAGCTTTTAAAATGGCTACACCTGCTTGCTTCTTAGGTCCATTTGCTTGGAATATGTTTTTCCATCCTTTTATCCTGAGGTGATGTCTATCCTTGATGTTAAGATGTGTTTTTGGATACAGCAGAAAGATGGATCTGGTTTTCGAATCTGTTATGTTAGTCTGTTTCTTTTATTGGGGAACTGAGATCATTGGTGTTAAGAGTTATCAATGAGCAGTGATTGCTGATTCATGTTATTTTGTTGGGGTGGTTTGTTTTCCCCCTTCTTTTGATTTACTGCTCTGGTATTATTTATTCCTTATGTCTTCTTGGGTGTGGTTACTTTCTTCAGGTTGAAGTTTTCCTTCTAGCACCTTTTGTAGGGTGGATTTGTAAGTAGATACTGCTTACATTTGGTTTTTTATCATGGAATGTCTTATTATCTCCATTTATTGTGATTGAAAGTTTCTGAGTATAGTATTCTGTGTTGGCATCTGTTGTCTGCAGGACATATGTCTTGACCTTCCTGGCTTTCAGGGTCTCCATTGAGTCAGGTGTAAGTCTAATAGGTCTGCCTTTATATGTTACTTGCTTTTTCTCCCTTGCAGTTTTAAATATTCTTTCTTCTGTACGTTTAGCATTTGGATTATTAGGTGTCGAGGGGATTTCTTTTCTTGTCTAGTCTATTTGGTGTTCTGTATAGTTCTTTTTTTATGTCAACTTGAAACAAGCTAAAGTCACTGGAAAGGAGGGAATCTCAATTGAGAAAATGCATGCATAAGATCTGGCCATGAGGCATTTTCTTGAGTAGTGATGGAGCGGAGAGGGTTTAGCCCATTGTGTGTGGGACCATCCCTAGGCTGGTGGTTCTGGGTTCTATAAGAAAACAGACTGAGCAAGCCATGGGGAGTAAACCAGTAAGCAGCACCCCNCCATGGCCTCTGTGTTACTTCCTGCCTCCAAGTTCCTGCCATGTTTGAGTGCCCAGACTTCCAGACTTACACTCTGATGATGAACTCTAATGTGGAAATGAGCCAAATAAACCCTTTCTTCCCCAACTTCCTTTTTGGTCNTGGTGTTTTATTGCAGCAATAGAAACCCTAAGTAAGACAATAGGCATCTCCTGTGGGAGTCCAGCTCCCNCNCTTTGAAGGGTTCTTAGGTGGAGGAGAGAGGAATGAGGAAATATCAGATAAAAAGAAAGACTTAGATGATGAGAAGAAAGACAGAAACACAGGATAGCTTCAGGAGGGCCTGGATCAACACCCAACAGCCTCATCCTTTATGGAAAAGGGCTTCTTATAACATGCCAAGGGGAGGAGCAAAAGACCTTGCAAGATCAAATCACACCACACAGCCGAGTGTAGACCCTTCCAAACACCTGGTAACCACGCCTGTGGTCATATCATCTCCTAATGCAGCCCTGCTGGGTAAAGCAAGCTCAGATTCTCTGACCTTGAGTAATCTGGGCCTCCACAATCTCCTTCTTTAGGCTAAGGAAATTTTCTTTTATGATTCTGTTGAAAATATTTTCTGTGCCTTTAACCTGGGTTTCTTCTCCTTCTTCTATTCCTGTTGTTAGGACCCGCCTAGGGTCCTGATGTCATCTCACATAAAGTCCCCTTTAAGAGAAAACTCCTTCTCTGCTCCCTTTNTCTCTATTCTCACGATGTGTGNACCTCCATACTCTCTCTCTCTGTCTCTCTCTGTCTCTCTGTCTCTCCCTCTCCCTCATTTCTCCCTTCTTCCATTCCCTCACCCCTCCCCTCAAAATAAACTTTCCATATGGACGTGTGTCTACATGCTGTGAGTGATTTTCCACTGCTCCACACNGCAACCCTCTGCTGTGTCTGCGTGGCCTGTCTCCCTCACTGACTGGGATACCTTGGCCCAACCTGCCAAGCCCTCTCATGAACCATATTATAACACCTATTGTTTGTAGATTTTGTGTTTTCATATTGTCCCTGATTTCCTGGGATTAAAAAAAAAATTAACATTCTATTTGACTGAGGTATCCATTTCTTCTACCTTGTCATCAATGCCTGAGATTTTCTCTTCTATCTCTTGGATTCTGTAGGTAAAGGCTTGCCTCTGAGGTTCCAGTTCAATCTTCTAGATTTTTTCATTTCCAGATTTCACTCAGTTTTCTTTATTGATTATATTTCCACTTTTAAGTATTGAATTGTTTTATGAAAATGTGGAACATTTCATGAATTTCTGTGTCATCCTAGTGCGTGGACCATGCTAATCTTCTCAGTATCTTTCCAGTTTTTGTGAATGTGCTGCTGAAGTGAGTACTGCATAGTGCTTCTTAAAATAATTTATAAAAAATACCCTAGAAGTTAAAAATGAGGACAAAAGCCTGTCTATAATTCTGCCACCTGTTTATATTGATAATTATCACCTTAAATGTTCTTTCTAGACTTTTTTACATATTACTTTTGTAAGACATGAAATTTTAAAAATTTTACAATAAGCCTTATAGATTAATATATCTAGTGCTTAAAATTATTTTACCTTAAACATTACGGAAATACCATCCGTTTGGGATTGGTGTATCACAGTTCATTTATCAGTTTCCCTACTGTTGGCTTTGTGGGCTATTTTCAGTGTTTCACTGCTTAAATGACATCACAGTGAATAACTTTGCACAACAACGTTCCCTTCAGGGGCTCCCTCTCTCTCTTTCCCTCTCTCTCTCTCTTTCCCTCTCTCTCTCTCTCCCTCTCTCTCTCCCTCTCTCTCTCTGTGTGTGTATGTGTGTGTATCTTTAAAAAAAAATCAATTCCTCAACTGTCATTATTAGATTAAACAACAACAACAAAAATAACAACAACAACCAAAACCTTAATGGCCCGGTGAATATATTTGTTTTTCCTCTTGTTTTTGGTCTAAGATGTTTGCATCAAATTGCTACTACATATTTTATAGATGGGAAATAGAAAACAACAGATAATTATTTCTTTCTTATCTCATTATGATATCAGCTTCTTTGAGGGTTCTATTCTGGGTTTGATGCATTGGAAATGTTTTAGTCTTTCTCAGTAAGTAAGGAGGTTTCTTTTTTTTTTTTTTTTTTTTTTGGAGACGCATAGTGTGTCCCACAAAAATTCATACATTGAAATCCTAATTCCAAGGAGCTGNCATTAGGCCTTGGGACTTTTNGGAGGTAATTAGATTGTGCATGAGGAGCCCTCATGATTGGAATTAGTGTCTATGCTGGCTTGAATGAAAAAATGTTTCACATAAGCTCATGTAGTTGGACGCTTCATCCCCAGCTGATGGTGCTCTTAGAAGGTTACGGAACCTTTAAGAGGCGGAGCCTGCTGGAGGAGGTAGTCACTGGGGCCAGGCTTTGGGGGTTTATAGCTTGGCTCTACTTCTTGTTCTTGTTCTAGCTCTGCTTCCTGCACTTGGATGAAGAAAAATGTGATAAGGCAGATTCCTGTACTTCAGGATGTTTTTTCCCTGCCTGTTGTCATGTCTTCTGCTCCATGATGGACTGTGTCCCCTCTGGAACTGTAAGATAAAATGTAACTTTTTCTAAGTTGCTTTTTGTCAGGGTATTCTGTCACACCAACAGAAGGTAATCCAGTATCCTCATGAAAGAAACCTCAGAGAGCTAGCTAGCCTCTTCCACCACATGGGGTGAGAAGCTGCTACCACACAGGAAAGAGAAAATGACTCTCATGAGATATTGCCAGTGCCTTGGTATTGGGCTTCTCCATCCCCAGTATGATNTTTTGTTGTAACAGATTAAAAATAATCTACTGTTACTATCCAAATNTCTGAGTTCTGGTTAGATACTCTTGAGACAGAATTTGCTGAGATAAGCAAAGGGCTCAGAAAACTTGTATTTTAATCTTAGGTATGCTATTTGTTAAAAAAAAATGTTTTTTTTTAAAAGAACTGCTTTTTAAACACCAAAGTGTGGTTAACGTTTTATCGTAGAAGAAGAAAAACAATCTAATTACCCAAATTGACTCCTGAATTCCTAGAAGCTGTTCGGAGGGCTTGATTCTACACTGTGGCTTTTAGACTGGACTCGTTAGTAAGATACTTCCTACAGTGCCTGTGAGATTGTGTGTTTTCTAATGGGGTGAGTATATGCAATAGTAAAATGAACCTGAACTTTACTCTAAAATCTTTAAGCAATGACTGAGANGGTACTTTATGTCTTCTCTGAAATGGGGAAATAATAGGGTTAAATGGAAATTTAAGCAAAGTAATGCCCATCAGATACCTACNAGTGTTTGGCATTCAGCCATCAAGAGTGCTTAATTTTCCCTTTCTACCTAATTCAATATCCNATNATAGGTTAGTTAATATTTTCATAATTGTTTTCCAGAAATGTTACAGGAGTATGACTTTTCTGTAGAATCAATGTAGTTTAGTTTGATTTCCGTGAAATACTTAGCAGTATTTTAGGCAGCCTTCATATTTCTAGGACATTTTCAGGAGATAGGCTGGCTCAGTTGAATATATTCAGAGGTAATAGCTGTCATGTAGACTATTTATTTCAGTATATTTACTATATGTGTAGTGTATTTTCTGATAGTCTAGGTAGAATAGATTTGTTTTCAAGCCCCAAAGAATGTGTATATCCAGGACTTCCATTCTGGATGCAGAGGTGCTTGTAGTTTAAGAACATAAATAGTGCCATAAATTGTCCACGAGATGGAAAGTAATAATGTCTGTCATCCATTGCAAGCTTATCTGAAAAGGTCTTTATTTTGATATTGAAAGACAAAGCAATTCCATTTCCATATGANTCATTTTATAGAATATGTCCATACGAGTCACTTTAAACAAATCTAATTCACTTTGCTGAGGGGTGAGATGTGAAAGCATTTACCACTGGCTTCCCTATGTATAAGCTTTAGTTATTTGTACTTCCTACAAATATTTCATGCACTATTTCACATGTGAGAAAGGATAGGTAATTGAAAAATAACAGTAACCAGGACTCAAATCTGAGTTTTATCTCCAAGTTAAGTCTTTTTTCAACAATCTTGTTCCTCAATGAAATAGTATAATATAGAAAAATCACCAGCCAGTGTCCTGGAGCAGGGATTCAAATTTCACTAAGTAGTCCCCTTTGGAGTCTCATGAATCTTGTTTGTAAGATGAGGAACTTAGTAATGGTTTTCTCTTTTTAAAACCCAAGTGTCTGTGGAAGATTATGATGATGTGCTATCCCTGGACAACTGTCCAGATTTGGAAATGAGCTTCTGGGACTCGTTTCGGATTTGGAATGATCTGATTACTGGGATCTATGGGCTCATCCCAGCTATCTTCATTTGCAATGTACACAGACGTTCTGAACAGGGCCAAACCAGAAATTTGGAGCTTGGTCTCATGGTTTTCTGTTTAATCTAGATTCTACTTGTCCATATTCTGAAAGAAAATGTTATAGATTGGGTATCACATGTCCCTATAGTCAAAATCCTGGGTTTTAAATGCTTGGTTGCCACTGANGGACTTAACAGTTGATGCACGATGAAGCTAGCACACTAACAACTTAATCCATTGANANATTCATTATTGGGTGGGATTGTGGGAAGATAGCTCAAAGTAAGTGGTGGTTTCTAGTCGTGACATTAGCACCATGCCCTTCTACCACAATGTTCCTGCCTTTCCACAGGCATGAAAGCAATGGTGCCAGCTGATGACCATGGCTCAAATCTGTGAACCTGTAAACAAAAGAAAGCCTTTTCCCCTTAAGTTGATTTACTGAGTATTTTGCTACAAAAGGCAACGTACTCAAAGGACAATAAGGGAAAAAATTGGAAACAATGTGGTCTGTTTTTTATAATAATCTCAAATGTATAGATTGTTATATTTGGAAGGGACATTGGAAAAGATTTGTTTCAACTACATAATCAAAACACTAGGAAACTAAATCCTGGAGCAAAAGAGTGCATGGAAGGTCCAACTTCACAGTGAATTAGAGATATTCAGGACTAGAATCCAGGCTGGATCCTAGGCNGGGACCACTACCAATTGTATNCTTGGAAATGCTTCTTCTTGGATTCCTGCCAACCATGAGTTGACACGAGCNTTCTTAGCTTTCTTGAATGCTAGCAGGAGGAATGCAGTGTGGGATGTTGTGGAGAACTTGAGATTTGATGTCCCTTTTGCTGGGGTTATCAGCTGGTGAGCTTGGGGGCATCCTGCCTAAATACCCTGAGGAAAGCAAGCATGAGGGATGAGGAGATGGTAACAGCTGAGATTGAAGAAGCCAGAGGGGATGGGTCACAGAGATATATGCATCTATGAATGTGTATTTGAATAACTTGTTTTTTGTATCTTCAACTTCTTTCTTATTTAAGAAACAAATAAAAAAAGATCTGGCGTGGAATTAATATTTGCCTAGTTGCCACCTTCACTTCTCAGTTTGGGTCACTTTGGCATGACAATCTTTGTAAGAAGTACTGACCTCACATCTATGGAATCCTTATATACTTACTGCTTCATATTTTTTGGTCACTTCTTTATTCTAGCTATAACTGTTGTGGGTGGTTTCATAAGCCCTCAACTCAGTTTATACTTTCAGGCTAAGATATCATCTATGAAATGGTCATCATATTATAAAATCTTTCTGGTGGGTTTTAAATGAACTGTACATGCTCATAGTATAATAAAGGTGAAATGGGACAGGGACACATGTGTTAATGTGCAAAACATATCATGGTCTCCAGCCCAATGTCAGTGCTTATGACATACCATGTGTTATCACATGACTCCCTTGTCTGTCACAGGCTTNTATAATTAGTTCTGTGGCCTATATCTGCATCTCAGTTATAATATATTTTAATGTTGTAACATGCTTTTGTTTTCCAGGTATGTTCAGTATAAGTTACAAAAAATAAGAACACATGCTTCTCTGTGTTCTATCTCTGTGTTCTATCTCTGACAGAAGGACATATTACTTTACCTCTTCTATTTTTTTCCTAGGCTGTTTTTGATGTCTCTAGAGTCAGACTTTAATGTACTTTTCACTACTGAAGGGGTTCTAGCATTTCCTTTCTCTCTCCTGGCTGTATATAGGAAGAGTGTGTTTCTTGTTCTTTTGAGGTGTAAAATTGAAGGGTAGGTGCATACTCAACTTGTTGCAATTCACTGTACTCCAGAGTGGTAGATTCTGGGATTGAACTGAGTCTAATTTCAAAACCCGAGTTCAAACTCACTTTTAAATAACTATTGTATACTGGGACAATTTGTTTCTTTTTAGCACTTCTGATCTATTCATCAATAATCTATTAACAGTCATCCTTATGATCTGAAGAGTGTCAATAATTTTAATTTTCTTTTATTNAGAACAAAAGCAACTTTATCAGATTGAAATACTCAGGACAAAAGAACCCAGAAAATAAAACTTACCAGAAAAATAGAGGAAGTTTTCTTGGAGTATTTGTGAGTCAGAAACTTTCAATGAATTTTGTTGTAAGTTTACCAACCTGAGATCATCTCAGATGTCAGGAGATGGACGCTTAGACGTCAGCTCATNAAATACATCTCTGGTGTGATGGCAGAAACAGNAGGGGCTGAGATCCCTCTGTGCTAAGAGATAATGAGGGAGGACAGGGATAAGTTGGAAGAAACACTGGTTACCCAAAGGGATAGCAATATTTTGTTGTTGTTAAATCAAATATTTATGAGGCTGGGAGTTGATTACCCATGATTTTAGCAATTCAAGCAAAAAATAATCTGAGAGATGTCCAAGGTATTGGAGTAATTCAGATAACTGTATCTTGCATAAAAATAATTCATCACCAGACTTTGGAATGTATGCAGGTTGTAATTGGATTAGAAAACATTTTTTGATGTTAAGTCATAACAATATAACATGTTGGAAAGATTAAAATATATCTTGTTGTCATCGCCACCATTTCATCCTTTGTCAGCAGAGAATATTTGCTTAATTTTGGATTTAAATAACATTTATTGAATGCCTACCATATGTCAGATATGTTTATATTGGCTTTAAAACTGANTAATAATTAAATANATAAGGCATGTATTATCATTCCATTTTATAGATAAAGAAACTTGTTTAGGCTGCTTAAATGATGTGCAAAAAGACAGGAAGGTGAAAGTTGGGTTTCTTGTGACTCCCAAACTATTATCTTTTCTTAATGTTTTGTCCTTTAGAAGTTTCTGTCATATAATTTGTGATTTAAAATTGGGTCATGAGAGCTTGGGCATGAGATCTGCTTTCTTAGTGGAAGAAACCAAGCAACGCATTCTTTTGAGTGCAGATGAGATGAGGGAGGTGAATATTATCCACGTATTCCCACAGATCNATTGCTTGAAGAACCAACCTCATTGCCTTAGGTAAGAAAAGAACAGAAGACTTTGTGGACCATTCATGCAATTCTATTTCCTCACTGTACAGATGAGAAGTTCGGGGTAGATGACGCTATTTTTTTTTTAAAAAAATCTAAGGTTGATCAATGANGAACCTGAGTTTATTTATTCATTCTCTTCTCTGAACTACACGAGAAAGTACCATTAATTCCCTTTTTACATTACNGTTCTTTAAGTATTTGATGGCAAAGCTTGGAGTCTTCTCTTCTCTAAATGAAGCATCATTTCATCATTTAAGCATTCTCACTGTTGCAGTTTCCAGACAATTTATCATGCTCCAAGAGAAAGTCTGAGTGCCATGGTTATCACAGATTCAGGCACAGATTTCACATAGAAACAACATCTAAACCCAAGAGGGCAGCTATTGAAGCATCATGCTGATGCTTTATCCTGTTGATGAGTTTCAATGGTCATTCATACAATAAATGTTCTGAGTTCAGACAGAAAGACAGACAGACAACAGACAGACAGACCAAAAGAGTTAAAACAATGTGAAGTCTAAAAGGCCAGTGCCTTTGAGGCTAAAAGAGGCAAATGTAACACATGCTGTGGAGATTGTTCAAGTGCAGCTGGACTCCTGTAGAAGATGGTCTCACAGTCACACATTAAAAAAATCCCACAGAGGAGCCAGGTGTGGTGACTTACACCCATAATTCCTGCAGCTGGGAGACTGAGGTGGAGGGATCACCATGAATTCGAGGTTAGCTTGGGCTACCTAGTGAATTCCAGGACAGTTTGGGCTATAG
>LZPO01027502.1:215280-226959 GCA_001675575.1 Neotoma lepida | reverse complement strand
CCTTTCCTGGAACTCACTCGGTAGTCCAGGCTGGCCTCGAACTCACAGAGATTCACCTGCCTCTGCCTCCCGAGTGCTGGGATTAAAGGCGTGCGCCACCACTGCCGGGCCTCCATTTTCTGTTCTTTACAACATATAAAAGTAGGAATTTGATAAAATATGGATAATACTAGNATAAAAAGGTTATTTCTACTTTTAAACCTTAATTCTGTGAATTTCAATGTTTACTTTTAATAAAAAACATTTTCTATTAGCAAGTTTAAGAAATTCTTTCATACTAGCATGGGCAGAGGAGAGATGCCCACCCACTCCCTCCCACCCACCAATGCCTGAGACAGGCGGAGGAGCTGGCCCTGGGGTCAGAAGAGTTGGAGGGCTGTCCCTGCCCCTCACCAGCTTCAGTGGCCCCTGAACTTCACCTGGACANCACAGTAGAGCTGGCCCTGATTGAGAGAGCCTCAGAACTGGTCCTANCCATTGCTCATTGCTGCAAGAGGTGAATTAGCCAGGGCAATGCTAGAGAGTTCACCCTGGTGGTGAGGACAGGGGAGAACTAGCAGGTTGACTAACCCTGCAGCTGCCCAGGCCCAGATCCAGGGTTATAACTGGGCCCACCCCAGTGTCCACCCCATCTGTGATCTGCTGGAGCATGTGAAGGGACCTGACCCACAGACCCAAAGCTTCAGAATCCCCACAACAGGATATCCAAGAAGAGTCCCAGTGAGAGCCCAGCATTGATAGTGTAGTAGAAACCAGAGGCCTNGAACCAGACCAAGGACTCTTTGCAGTGAATACTTGTAAGTAAAGATATGTGGACAAAGGGGTTTACTGCATGACTCACTGTGTCACACTGCAGCTTTCATGATGAGATTTTTAACCCCCCCCCTTTTTTCCTTTTTTCTCTTAAATTTTGTTTTATTTGGGGAGGGGGTGCAGTGGCAGAAGGTGGATCCAAAGAGATGGAGAAATGAATGGGATCCAGATACATCATGTAAAAAATGTATAGAATAAATAAAAAGAAAGTTTAAAAAGAAAAAAGAAAATTTTTCATCAGAAAATGAAGCCAAGTTCTTGTACCTCTAAGATTGTTTTAGTTAATATCTTAATTTAAAAAAAAAAAAACTTACTGACTGTGAATTTCTTCTTTTTAAAAGAAAAATCAATTTTTCTTTTCTTTTTTTCTTTCTTTTTTTAATCCAACAGATGAGAATAATATGTCAAGCTATTTAAACAAAAATATTCAGGCTTCTTGTGACCAGAGCATTCTCTTGGGGACAACTTTCAGGATCATGGCTGATGCTCTCAACAGGGAGCCAGCCTGCCTGTCTGACCTGGAGGAGAGCAAAGTCAAATCAATCTTGGCACTTTCTGGGTCTAATGCAGAAAGCACAGAGAAGGTAAGAAAAATGAAAGAGGGTCAGCCCTTCTTGTGCTGTGTGTCTTTTATGTGCTGCCCTCAGGACAAAGTAAAGTAGCAATGAGAAAGTATTCTTTTGTGGGTTTAAAATTTCTTTAAAGCCAGGTATATTGGCTCACATCTGCAAGCCTAGCATCTGGAAGATGCCATTATGCACAGCCTGAGCTACAGAGCAAGACCTGGTCTTAAAAACAGTTAAAATGAAATGATAAAATAAAATGAAATAACTGGCAACTGTAATTTCAAGTTTCTTATGTGGAAAATTGACATAATCCATGTTATTTGACATAATCCTATTATTTGTTATTTGATTTATATCTTTTTTTGTTTTTTGTTTTTTGTTTTGTTGGTTTTTGAGCCAGTGTCATGTTTTATCCCAAGCATGTCTTAAACTTGCTTTGTAACCAAGGATGGATTTGGATTTCCTCTACTTCTCATGTGCTAGAATTAATTAGAGGTGTGTGACACTGCACCCAGTTTATGTGGTACTGTGGACTGAACCCAGGGCTTCAGGAAAACTAAGCAAGCAATCTACCAACTGAGCTACATCCCAGCCCCCTGAATAATACAGGGGATTTGTTATTGTTTTGTTGTTTTATTTTTTTCCTCTCATGTAACCCTGGCTGTCCTGGAACTGATTATGTAGACCAGGTTGGCTTGGAATTTAGAACAATCCTTCTACCTGTGTATCCTAAATACTGGAATTACATGCCCAACTTAGTAATGCAAATCTTTAAAACAAGCTTTTGTTGGAGTGGTGAGTAGTTCTTCCATGAGTTTGTATATGAAATTTCATCACTAATTTCTGTTGAGATGGTTTTTCCATAAGCTTGTAGGATAAAACAGCCATTTCTGCTTTTGTACTTAGTGCTACTTTGCTTAGTTTGCCCGGAGTGGTGGGGTTGTTTCCTTTTGGTTTTCAGATAATTTTGTNTTTTTAATAGTTAGCTTCTTCTTCATCTTCTGTCATGCCTTAGTGCAGTCATGTGGTCCTGTCTTCTCCCTTTTCAGTGTCACTGATATCTTTGCAGGGCATGAGCATACAGCACCAGCTTTCATCAATTTTTTTAATCCCAGTAGAGTTCACAGTTCCTTAGACTGGCCCAGCTCTGCATGGCTCATTGACTGACTGGCATGTTCTCTTTAGTTTGTCTTGTTGTATGCTCCAGATTTTACTGGGATTACTTACTGCCTTGCATCTGGGGCACATGGGTATACACACACAACACACACATGCACACACACACCCCACAATTAACCTAGATTTAAGTATATTTTGTTTATTTTATTTTTTTAAAAAAAGATCTCACTGTTGACTGGGTGACATCCAACTCTTGGGCCCCAGGGATTCCCTTGCCTCAGCTGGGACTGCACACACCACACCTAACTTCTCAGTGTTATTTCAAAGCTATTGATCTAGTCATGCATCTTCTGAATTCCAGATAATCTCAGGTCTGTACCAGAGAGCATTCGATCACTTCTCTAAGGCTGTGCAGTCAGCTGAAGAGGAAATCCAGCTTTCCTGCTGGAGCCATGAGGCTGCAGCTGAACAGGCCCATGCTTATATGACACTGGTAGGTTTCTGTGACCAACAGCTCCGAAAGGTAGAAGAGAGTGCATCCAGTACATCACAGAAGAGAAGTACAGGTTAGTGTTCTATATATAAGCTTGAAAAATGTATAGATGCTTTTGATCTCGTGTGTGTGTGTGTGTGTGTGTGTGTGTGTGTGTGTTTTAAATGACAGATACTTTGCTTTATTTCATCTTTAGAGATGATAGTATCTCCAAGCAACACAATTGCATTCAATAGAATCTGTTTCTTTATTGGCAGTTCTGGGGTTTCAACCAACCTTGATAATGCTGGGCAAGAACTCTACTATTGAGCTAAGACTCCATTCCTTAACTTTCAGAGACAATGTCTNACTGTGTAGTACAAGCCAGCCTTGAACTTGCCATTCTGCTCTGCCTGCCAGGTGCTAGCCTTGCAGTGTGAGCCATTGCACCTGACTCATTTGCTTCATGTCACTTATTTTACTTGCCGTTTGTTATTGGTTCATGTGGTTGCCTCTTGCTCTGGGAATAAAATCTGGAGCATCACCTAGCATGTGCTTTCAGTCCAGGATGAAAACTGCTTCCTGAAAGATGAGACAAATGTGTGTGACATTTCTTAACTGAAAGAAAAGTGCTGGAGAGGGAACAGTGACAGACTAAAAAAAAAAGCAGCCAAAAAAGGGAAATTAATTATTTGTCTCATTTATGGTTGTGTGCTAACTTTGCTATCTTTGATCCTGTAGAACTGGCAGCATATCCAGCACTTGTGGTGGAGAAAATGTTGAGAGCACTGAAGTTAAACTCTTCTGAAGCCAGGCTGAAGTTTCCTAGACTACTTCAGATTATAGAACAGTATTCAGAGGAGACCTTAAACTTAATGACAAAAGAGGTTGGTATTCTTGAGAGTGGACGAGAACTGTTCAGGAATTAAAGACACATATTTACTTATATCCAGGCTTTATGTAATACACATGTTCTGGCTTTTTTTTTAAAAGCTTGGTGTGTGTACACATGCTACATCATGCATGTGGAGCTCAGAGAACAACCTTGGGTATCATTCCTCACCTTTTGCCCTATTTGCCACTTGATATGATTCTCTTATTTTCTTCTGCATCTAAGGACTCCAGATGAGTGCCACATCAGACCTGACTTCACATGGGCTCTGAGGATCCAGACTCAGACGCTCCTCATGCTAGTACAGCAAATGCTTTGCCCACTGAGCCATCTGCACAGCACCATATTACGGCTTTTCCAACCAACACTGAGTTCTACTATTTGCTGAGTATATAGTGAATTAAAGGAGTATGAGTGTTCACATTTAGCTATTTTCCTTTGTGAGTGTAGTAAGAACTATATCTGAACAAGAACCAAATCAATCAAGGAGGAATATTTTTGGAACAGACATGGGGGCTTTGTGTGGAATTTTGCAGCCCACACAGATGAAACTATAGTCTGTAATATCTGTTGGTATCTTAGCCTAGGGAGAGGACTAAGTGGGCATTGAGAGGTTCGTGTATGCACATACAACAGCCTGCAGCCTCTTTTGTTCCATGGCTTACTTGGAGATACACATTCTGGCTGTGCTCCTGTCCTGGGGGCCCAGTCTGTATAAGGAGGCTCCATCTATACAAGAATAGAGCCATCTGAAAGGTTCCTTCATATTTTTACGGATTTGTAACTAGAAAATAGATCAAACTTTGACTTGAAAAGTAAGAATTCAGAAAGGATTAACTGGTACCTACTACTTTATGTAGCAAGATCTTGTATTTTGTGTATGTGCATGAGTACCCAGGCTAAAGGTCTATTTTCTGTGTCTTTATCAGCTACTGTCCACATTATCTTTGAGACAGAGTCTCTCCCTGAACCTGGAGCTTGCCAATTCAGCTAGACTGGCTGGTCTGCAGCCCTCTCCCCCACTTCTCGTTTTCTTCTATCTCTGCCTCCCCAGCACTGGGATTACAGGTCCATGCTTCTGCACCTCATTTTTCCATAGGTACTGAGGACTGAACTCAGTTCTATTTTACCAACTGAGCCATCTCCCCAGCTCTGTATAGCAAAATCTTAGACAATGTTTGTCTGTAAGCCCTAAGGGTTGCCGTGCTGTTAGGACTCTTACCCCATGGGAATCTACCATACTGTCAGGACTCTTACCCCAGGAGGGCCTACCATACTGTCAGGACTCTTACCCCAGGAGGGCCTGCCTGCTGTCAGGACTCTTACCCCATGAGGGCCTACCATACTGTCAGGACTCTTAACCCAGGAGGGCCTGCCTGCTGTCAGGACTCTTACCCCGTGAGGGCCTACCATACTGTCAGGACTCTTACCCCATGAGGACCTACCTGCTCTCAGGACTCTTCCCCCATGAGGGCCTGCCTGTTGTCAGGGCTCTTACCCCATGAGGGCCTTCCTGTTGTCAGGGCTCTTACCGCTTAAGGCCCTAACTATTCATGATAATGCAGTAAGTAAAATGGAATATATAGCTGTTACAAGAATGAGGTAAATTGGTCTTTGTTAATGTTATATTCCTGTTATAAGACATCATGTACAAGCAACTTATAGAAGACAGTGTTTTGGAGGACTTCCAGTATCAGAGGATTTGAGTCCATGACCATGACAGTTGGGAGCATGGCTGCAAGTAGGCAGACATGGCATGACACTGGAGCAGTAGGTAAGAGCTCACATCTTAAGACACAACCACAATGTAGACAGGGGACACACCGTGAATGGTGGGAGTCTTTTGAAATCTCAAAGCCCACCCCCAACACACCTCCTCTAACAAGGCCATAACTTCCTAATCCTTCCCCAACAGTTCTACCAATTGGGGACCAAACATTCAAATATATGAGCTTATGGGGGCCATTCTCATTCAAACCACCACAGCAAGTATGATCCCATTCTTTGAGCAAAGAATATGTACATGTACAGAAAATGCTTAGAAGAATCCAGAGGTTCCTTAGTAAAAGAGAGTTAAGAAAGAGACTTAACTTATAAGACATTTCATATTAAACATATTTTACCTTTATGGCCTTTATGGTAAATAGTGCCAAGTGTTTCATTCATTTTCAAACTATAGTTTTCTGAATTTTAGATTTCATCCATTCCTTGCTGGCAGTTCATTGGCTGGATCAGCCACATGGTGGCCTTACTGGACAAAGAGGAAGCCATTGCTGTACAACATACTGTGGAAGAGATTGCTGATAACTACCCACAGGCCATTATCTACCCATTTATAATAAGCAGTGAAAGCTATTCTTTTAAACATACTTCTTCTGGTGATAAGAATAAAGCATTTGTTGAAAGGTAATGTTTGGTATTGGGCTGATAAGATACTATCAGGTATAAAAATTTTGTGCGGTAAAAGCAAAAACATACAAATACATTTGAGCTATTCATGAAGCATAGAAATTCTTAGACATCTCTTGAGTTTATCTTTTCTCCATATATTTGTTGGAGAATTTCTCTCTTTTTGAAAGTATTGTTTGTCTTAGGTGCTTGCCTGCATGCCCATACTTAATCTTTTATATAATTCAGACTAGATGAGATGCTTTTTGTAATCAGTTCTCGTCCTAGTTGGTTTGCTTTTATAAATTTGACACAAGCTAGGGTCATCTGAAAAGCAAGAACCTCAATTGAGAAAATGATCCCATCTGATTAGCCCTATAGGACGTTTTCTTGATTAGTAATTGATAAGGGAGGGCCCAGTTCAAGTGGATGGTGTCACTCCTGGGCAGTTAGTCCTAGGTTATATAAGAAAGCAGGCAAAGTAATCCAGGCTTAAGGAACAAGCCAGTAAGCAGCATCCCTCCATGGCCTCTGCTTCAGTTCCTGACTCTAGGTTCCTGCCTTGAGATCAAGCCCTGACTTCCCCAGTGATGAACTGTTCCCTGAGAACTATAAGCTAAGATAAACCCTCCCAAATTGCTTCTGTTTTTGGTGTTTATCATAGAAGTAGAAACCCCAGCTAAAACTGCTCTGAAGCTGCCCTTTAAGATATATTGGAGTGGCATGGTGATGCATGCTTGTAGTCACAAATACTCTAGAAGCTGTGACAGAAGACTCTGAAGTTGGAGGACAGCCTGAACTATATATAAACAACATACCATAAATAATAGATGAAAATGTAATAATACAAATCCAGAGAAACTAGGGAGATGGCTTAGTGGGTAAAAGTACTTATTCTACAAGCGTAAGAACCTGAGTTCCATTCCCTAGCACCCCTGGCTATATGTACCTGTAACCTCAGCATTGCGGGGCAAAGACAGGCAGATTCTGAGAGCTTGCTGACCAGGCAGCCTAGGCAAAACAATGAGCTTTGAGTTTGTTGTGAGACTCTGTCTCAAGGAAATAAGGCAGAAAGTAAGATACCTACTCTACTTTGGCCTCTATCTGTGTACACACACTCAAATACTCATGTATCTATCACATTATGTGTGTATGTGTGTGTGTGTGTGTGTGTGTGTGTGTGTGTGTGTGTGTGTGTGTATACACATGCATACACACAAAGAGAGATCCCTCTTCTGAATTAGGGCACAACAGATGGCCTGAAGTATCTTTTTCACTGTTTTGGTTGATTATAAGTTGAGACCAATGACATAATGAGCCTTAGTGTGACTTTTACAAGAATACTTTGTAAATGCTTTGTTTCCTGGGTACATCCTCCATTAAGAGGTGTTTTGTGCATCAAACATCAGTAAACCCAATTCCAAGCAACAAACATTACTGATATTAAAGGCATTCATTGACCTCAGAATAACAATAAGTGATTCAGTACCTGAATCTCGTCCATAAGTAGGTTTTCCAACTCCCCTCAGTACAGAAACATCAGAATTAAATAACATGAATAAACAGAATATTGTACTCAATAACTAGAGAATGCATATTCTTCTCAACAACCTATGGCACTTTTTCCAAAATAGACCATATTTTAGGACACTAAGTCTTAATAAATATTGAATAAATTAAAATAATCTATCTGGTGACAAATCAAACTATAAGTCAATGAGAAACTAGTTTTTAGTTTAGTAGTTTGTAGTTCAACAATATACAAACTCATGAAGACTAAACAATGTACTATTGAATGAGTCGGTTATTGAAGAAATCAGAACAGATTTTATATTCCTAGAATTAATTAAAGTGCAAACATACCAGAGCCTGTGGAAAACAAAAGATTCTAAGAAGGAAGTATATAGCTGTAAGTGCCTGCTTTATGAAATTATAGAGATCTCAAACAACTTAATGATAGGCCTGAAGATCTTACAAAAATAAAAACAAGCCAAGCCCCAAATCAGTAGATAATAGTAAATAATAGCAATCACAGCATAAATTAATGAAATAGAAATATTGTTTTTAAACTTCAGCACAGTGGCTACACCTTAATCTACTGCTATTTCAGACAGCAACTGTGCTCTGCAGTTACTGGCCTGCTTCTCTGGCAGCAGCCCAACTGCTCAGGCCACAGCCTGATGGGAATTCTGTTTCCAACAGGCACTGACTCTGTCGCTGCCACTAAAGGTAGCTTTAACTAAATCTATATCATTGTATTTATAAATAAGACTCAACATTCAAAGGCTGGGGTGAAAACCTGCTAGCTCAGAGAGGTTGAGTAGCAACTAGCTAACCTTCTTTCCTTGCTGGTGTCTCCCAAAAGGCATGTCCCTCCACTCCACGTAAACAAAAAGTGCTGCACCACTCAAAATCGCTCCCTACTACTTCCAGTGTATCTCTCTATCTCTTCCAGATGCCCTCTGATGCTACATGATTACTTTCTGTTAACTAGTTGCTAACTCAACCTCCTGACTCAATGTTAATTTTATTTAATTAATGCAAATGCAAACTCATTTGTGATCGAATATCCCCCAACATAGAAACAAAAAGAAAAATACAAAAAAAAGCAATGAAACAGAAAATTAATGTCTGAAATAGACTACTCAAAAAACTAAATACTAAAAAACCCACACAATCCAACCAGTAAATGGACTCATGAAGTGAGCTGTAATAAGCAAAGATATGCAGGTATCTTTGTAATTATGTGGATTGTTAACAAGTATATTCACAAGCATATATAACTAGATCATATGGTAGTTTTATTTCTTTTTGTTTTGCTGTTGTCCTGACATAGGGTTTTACTATGTAGCTCACAAGCTCTATTTTTTGTTTTCCTGGTATATGTTTTTGAAACCTTTGTCAACAATTTGGTCACTACATGTACCAAGTGGATTTATGGGTCCTCTGTTCTATTCCATTTTTCTACCTGTTGGTTTTTGTGTAAATATCATGCAGTTTTTGTTACTATGGCTCTGTAGGGATACCTCCAACATTGTTCTTTTTGACAGGGCTATATAATGAAACCCTATCTCCAGACAGTAACAACAACAAAACAAAAAAATAGACTGACTACATTATCCACCTGAACTGTGAATATACTGTTAAGAAGCCACNTAACTGCGAAGACCTACATATCCTTATGTATTGTGACACTATCACAACAGTTAGTTGATGGACTCAGCCTTAGTGTCTATCAATGTGAATGAATAAACAATGTGTGATATATATACTTCATAGAGTTTTATTCAACCATAAAGAAAAACAAAATTGTGTTGTTTGCATGAAAATGAATAGAATGAGACATCATCATATATTAAGAGAAATAAACCAGATTCAAACAAATAGCCTCACTTTCATATGTATATCCATCTGACATGAAAGTAGAAACAAAATTGTCTGGGAAAAAGGAAGGATCCTCGTGGGAGGGAGAGAAAGTGGAGGATATAGGAAGCAGAGGTGGTCAAAGTCCATGGTCTACTTGAATAAATTGTCTTTATGAAATCCATTACTATGTATGAATACAATCAATAAGATAATTATAAATCTTTATATGAAACAACTGTTTCTGACATGAGCTGAATTGCCTTATGGCCAGGGAAGACGAAAGGCAGATCAGTTGTCACAGTCTGTACATACCACTTGCACCACCTTGCCCTACCAGCTATACCATTCTGCACAGAATCTAGAACAGTAAGACTATTTTTAAAGGTGAACACATGAAAAATGTTTGTGAGAAAGTACCTGTCATACTTCAAGATGTTTAAAGCAAATTATATTCATCAGTATCCGTATCTACTACAGATTTATTCTCAATCTTAACCTTCCTAATTCTGCAACCTTTTAATACAGTTGCTCATGTTGTGCTGACTCCCAACCATAAAATTATTTCCATTGCTACTTCATAAATGTAATTTGGCTACTGTTATGAATCATAATACATCTGATATATAAGATATCTAGTATGGGACCCCTGTGAAAGGATCATTTGACCCCCCAGAGAGTCTCGACTCACAGGTTGAGAACCACTGCTTTAAAGAGTAGATGTTAATATGTTGCATATAATCCTCAAATCACTACTTCCCTGCACTGGCAGTTGCTGTGTGTGTGTGTGTGTCTTGGACATGAGTTTGTGTGTATAATTATATGTAAACATATATTGAGAAAGTACATGTTGTAAATCTATATTTTAAATATATAAAAATAGGCCCTGGTCATTAGAAAATGCTTAATTACCTAAACCTGGTAGAGTTGGTTGTGGTGGTGTTTTGAGACAGGTGTATGTATCCCTTGCTGTCCTGCAATTCTCTATTTAGACTAGGGTCGCCTTGAATTCATACCTGCCTCTACCTGTGAGTGCTAGCATTAAAGATGTATGCCACCATGCCTGGCCTAAACCTGGTAATTTTTTATAGGATAAAGAGTAAACTTGATCAAGGAGGAGAGATTCAAGGTTTTATTAATGCCCTAGACCAGCTCTCCAATCCTGATCTGCTCTTTAAGGTAAGAAAACAACAGCAGCCTTTAACAATAAAAACAAATGTGGATAGCATTTGTGTATAGTCTAGCTTCTTTCTTGATTCTTTTCTCTCTCTCTTTTGGTACAGGACTGGGTTAATGATACAAAAGATGAACTAGGAAAGAATCCTGTGAATAAAAATAATATTGAAAAACTGTATAAAAGGATGTATACTGCCTTGGGTGACCTTCGGACTCCAGGCCTGGGGCCATTCAGAAGGAGGTTCATACAGGTATGGATAGATAGAATTGCTTTGATAGTAGCAGCAGCATTCACATTTGATTGGGTCCTGACTCTTGTTTGAGCTTGCTTTAGATCTGATGTCTTCTGCAAGATATAGTAATTGAATATGTTTCCACTCTGTAGTGACAAGTGGGTCAGTAGACAAAACTTTTGGGTTCTACTATGTTCCCTTCATGCTCAGATTCTGATATCTGAAGATTGCATGTAATTCAGTATTTGTAATTCTCATGATGATTTAGGTATTAGGTCAAGAAAGTATTTCTGTCTCACATAAGGTGATAAGTATTCTGAAGCATGTAGTTTAGGGCACCAGTTTGGGTGCTTAGAAACACAGTGTAGACCCAGTGCCCAGGATCAGAGGGATTGTGTGACCAACGCTGATTATAAAAAGCTATATTTCAGACAAGTGTAACAGAGGGAGATCTGTTTTAGTTATTCTAAAGTTGGAAAGAGTTCTGAAGTGAGGGGCACTCTCTTTTATTTTGTTTCTTTTTTTAATTTTGAAAAAAATTTACATGTAATATATTTTGATCATATTTTCCCCTCCCTCAATTTCTATAATATCCTCCCTACCTGCCTACACATTGAACTTTATGTTCTTTTTCTCTCTCCTTTAAAAAAAAAAAAA
>LZPO01027502.1:195101-211405 GCA_001675575.1 Neotoma lepida | reverse complement strand
GGAGTTAAAATAAAAACAAAAAAAGAAAAAAAAGAATTAAGAAATGTTCCTTCAGTTTTATTTTGTTGAATAATTTGAGGAGTTTTGGTGTTAGCTCTTCTTTGAAAGTCTGGTCTAATTCTACACTTAATCCATCTGACCTTGGACTTTCTTTGGTTGGGAGATTTTTAATTACTGCTTCTATTTCACCTGGAGTTATGGATCTGTTTAAATTGCTTATCTGATCTTGCCTTAACTTTGGAAGGTGGTATATATCAAGAAATTTATCCATTTCTTCTAGATTTTGCAGTTTAGTGAACTATAGATTTTTAAAGTATGTCCTTATGATTCTCTGGGTTTTCTCAGTGTGTTTTGTGATGTTCCCCCTTTTATGTATAATTTTATTATTTTGGATATCCTCTGTCCATTTTTTTAGTGAATTTTGTTAAGGGTTTGTCAATCTTGTTGATTTCCTCACAGAACCAACTCTTCCTTTCATTGGTTCTTTGTATTGGTTTTCTGCTTTGTTTTTTGTTTGTTTGTTTGTTTGTTTGTTTGTTTGTATTTCATTGATTTCGGCATGGGGTTTTATTATTTATTCCCATCTACTCTTTTGGGGCGTTACTTCTTCTGGTTCTACATCTTTCATGTATGTCACTAATGTAGTAATATGAGATCTCCATTTTTTGATGTAGGCACTTAGTGCTACGAACCTACCTCTTACAACCGCCTTCATTGAATCCAATAGGTTTGGGTTTGCATTTTCATTCTCATTCAATTATTTTAAAAAAATTTAATTTTCTTCATAATTTCTGCCTTGACCAATTTTCATTCAGTTGTAAGTTGTTCAGTTTCTATGAGTTTTTATACTGTCTGGTGGTTTCTGTTGTTGATATTCAGCTTTAATCTGTAGTGGTCAGATTTAATTTTCTTATATTTTAATTTTAATTATTTCAATTTCTTATATTTATGTTTTCTTATATCTAGGTCTTATAACCTAATATGTGGTCAATTTTGGAGAAAATTCCATGAGCTTCTGAGGGGAAAGTATAACCTTTTATTTTGGGGTGAAGTGTTCTGTAGATATCTGCTAGGTCCATTTGATTTATGGCGTTATTTATTTATGGCATTCCTCTGTTTAGTTTTTGTCTACATGACCTGTCTTCTGAAAGTGGAGTGGTAAAGTCTCCCACTGTCAATGTGAGATGTGAGAGGGTCAATATGTGATTTAAGCTGTAGTAATGTTTCTTTTATGAACTTGGGTGCCCTTGAGTTTTGTGCATAGATGTTTACAATTACAATATCCTTTTGGTGGATTTTTCCTTGAATTACGTAGTGTCCTTCCCTATCCTGATTAGTTTGGGTTTGAAGTCTATTTTGTCAGTATTATAATGGCTACACCTGCTTGCTTCTTGGGTTCATTTGCTTGGAGTATATTTTTCCATACTTTTACCATAAGCTAAATTGTGAGATATTTCTTGGATGCATTAGAAAGATGGATTCTGTTTTCTAATCTAGTGTGTTAGTCTTTGTCTATTTGTTGGAGAATTAACACTATTAATATTGAGTTATTAATAAGCAATATTTACTGATAGGTAACTGTCATGAAGGATTGGAGATGGGCTAGGAGGGAAGGCTGAGAAGATTGGTGGGAAGGACCTAAGCTGGGTCCCTACAGAGAAGTGCACATGAGAGACGCTTTCAATGGACCCTGTGGCAACTTTTCTTTCTGGTGTGGACACTCACCTTTCTCCTTCGCCCTGCACCTCTCACTGGTCCACCAACCAGGATGTTCTTCACCCCTCATGTGTGCCTTCCCTTTATCAGATTATTCCTTCCTATCTCTGTTCTGCCAAACTAACTTCATCCATTAACCCTCAAGACACTAAAGGTTATGAAGAAGTCTGGCACTTCTGTTGTCAGCTNCCCAGCCCACTGTCTACACTGCAGTTATATCTGAATATAAGTTATGTATTCTCACAGTTCATCCATTTAAGATGTACAGTGTAGTAGCATTTACTATAGTTACAGAAGTTTGAAGTCATCACCCCATAAATTTTAGAACATTTTCATCACCATGGAAAGCAGCCAACCCTGAACCTAATTGCAATTACTCTTCATTTCCTGCTCCTGCCAGCCCCTGGTAATTGCCAAACTAGTTTCTATCTTTAAGGAGTGACTTCTTTTAGACCGTCCACTTAGCATGTTTTCACATTCAGCATGCTTCATTCTTTATTGCTGAGTTTCTTCCCACTGTTGATCTTTCTGTTCTACCTTGTATCCTATTATTCCATTGTTGATCCTTTCATCAAATTGCAAACATTCTTCACTCTTGTGAATATTGCTATTCTGCACATCTGTCTATCAGTTTTTGTGGGGAGGCATTTTCAATTCTTGTGAGACATCCTCAGGAATACAAAGCAACCTTGCCTTTACCTGTTTCTTTCCTTTTAGATTCCTGATTTTAACTTGTATGTGGGGATTTTGAGTTACTTTTTTTGTCTCTTTCCCTGATCTAAACATACTCCCAGGTATGAAACAGTCATTTTTAATTAGATGGTTGGGATAACTTTGGTTAAGTAGAGGTTGTTTTTGTGGGTTACACCTAGTGTGCTTTGGATAGAGGTATGGCTGTTGGAGCACATAAGTCTCCCTGTAGCTTAAACATGGGTAGACATCCTAAAAACACCATGAATTCATATATCTTGCTTTCTGACACACATTGAGGTCAATATCCTCTTGTGTATGTGTGATTGATTCTTGAATATTCAAGTGACTCCAANTAAGAATTGTTATTTAACTAGGTAATAAATTATACTTAGGTTAGTGTTAATAAAATTATAGAATGTTAGATAGAGAAACATGTATTTGGGTTTTGTTTTCCTAAAACAGTAGCCTACACATTTTAAAAGCCCCGGTTCACACCTTTGCAGGCCATACCAGTTTGTCACCAGAGCCTGCATCTGCCATTATATGAAAGTGCTAGACAGTGTCAGGTGAGCTCACCTGTAATCATCTAGCAGAATCCGAGCAGTAAACTGGATACTGTTTGTGTGCCAGCATGTGGTTTACTGAAGGGAGGATGAGAACAGCAATGAGAGAACTAGATATAGGATTCCTTGAACTCCAGGCCGAGGGCATCCCTGTGAAAGGACTTCATTTCCATAGTTCTTTCCTACAGCCTGTCCTACCCTGTTGAGGACCCTGTTTTTTCAACTGAGTGAGAATGGCCTTGGTTGGAAAAACTGCATGCTATCTCTTTAATACATAGCTACTTTGGATTTAAATCATTTCTCTGCATGCTGGATCCAATAAGCCTGCCCTAAAAGTATGTCAGTGCACATCACTGTCCCTCCCAGCTGTTGCCAAGCTCAGCTACACAGCCTTTGCCAAGAATTTGTTTATATACTGTTACTAAGCTAGAAGCCCCTTTGTGTTTATGTGTGTGGTTTCAAGTCTAAGTCTAACACTTTGGTGCTGGACAGTGCTGTTGCTACTGAGTTGTATCCCAGTCCTTTGTTCCTACACTTTTAATCTATTTCTAAATCAAAGAAGAAATATCTTTATGTGTCAATTTTCTTATAAGAAACTATCAAATTAGTGACAGTTTGATCCAAAAAAAGTAATCAGGTTAGTAGCACTTAGGAGCTGGGTACAGGAGAAGCAGGAGTTCAAGGTTAACCTGAACTTTGTGAGACTCTATTTCAAAACAAAAAATCTGGTCAGCTAAATCTTGACAGTCTTCAGTTTTACTTTATTTTTTATTCGATATAAAGATTTTCATTCAAATCATTTAAAAAAGAACTAATATATTCCAAGATAGAGTACTTGTAATAATTGCTTTTAGAATTATTGATTATACAATTTTATACAGATTTATGATCTAGAGCAGTTTCTCAGGAGCCATTGCTGAGATAGGTGTCATTCTTTTGTTCTTCTTTTCAGCTCATAGGAAGAATTATGAGCTACTTGTTTTTATTTAATTGTAATTGTTCCCTTCATTTTGTCTTTAACTTGTTCTTAATTATTCATGTCATTCTTTCTACCTCAAATGAAGTAGGACTAGAACTAGACAGAATGCACAAAGAAGTTAGATAACTTTCTCATGTTTGTTTTGTTTGGTTTTGTATTTTTGTTTTGTCCTGGGGGACAAGGACTCACTATGTAAACCAAGCTATCCTTGAACTCACAGAGATTCAACTACCTCTGCCTCCAGAGAGTGCTGAGAATAAAGGCCTATGCCACGTGCCCATCTCTTGGCTGTTTCTTTTTTGAAGCTCTTATTAGAATTTGTAACTAGAAGTCAGTCTAATAATGACCTGCCTAAGGAAGAGAAGACATAGACAAAAGGGACACTTGAGATATTTTAGAATATTGAAATATTCATAATCTTAGAGCTTTTTCTAATGTACAAAGGAAACAGTGGTCTTAATAGTAAATTTTTAATTTTCAGGCCTTTGGGAAAGAATTTGACAAAAACTTTGGGAATGGTGGTTCTAAGCTGCCTACAATGAAGCTCCATGACTTCTGTAATATCACTGACTCACTTCATGGAAGGATGAAGGACTCAAAGCCACCTGGGAACCTGAAAGAGTACTCCCCCTGGATGAGTGCATTCAAAGTGCAGTTCCCAGGAAATGAACTGGAGATTCCTGGTTAGTTAATATCCAATATATCGTGACAAGAACACTCCTTAAGGAGAATAATGTGGCAGCAAGTACTCTTGTTTTATAATGAAACTGGGATCCTGATGTGTGTGTGTGTGTGTGTGTGTGTGTGTGTGTGTGTGTGTGTGTGTGTGTGTGTGTGTGTGTGTGTATGCAGGAGTGTATAATGTATAGCATGCATATGGAGGTCAGAGAACAACCCTGGGTATTCATCTTTGCTTTCCACCTGGCTTGGGAGACAGAACCTTGTTTTTTTACTTCATACACCAGACTGGCTAGCCTGTGTGCACCTGTGCCTTCTCCTGTCTCTGCCTCCCAGCTCTCCTAGGAGCTCTAGCTAGGACCACAGATAGCTCAAGCTACCATATCTGGCTTCTGCATGAGATCTGGAGATTGGTGCTTGTGCCAGAAGCACTTTTACCCACTGGATCATCTTTCCCGGCCCATCTTTTTTCTTTTTTGCTTTATTTATTTTTGGTTATGTGTCTGTGGGGGTAAATTCATGTGAGTACAAGTGCCCACAGACCAGAAGAGGGTGTTGTATCCCCTGGAGCTGGAGTTACAAGTGGTTGTAAGTCACCTGACTTGGGTGCTGGGAACCAAACTCGGGTTCTCTGGAAGAACAGCAAATGTTCATAACTGCTGAGGTGTCTCTCCAGTGTCCTATCCCCAACCATATTCATTATTAGGAAAACCTACAATTACTATNAATTAGTACAGTTTACTATATTTTTTATTATGGCAAGTGTTCAGATTCCCATTTAGTATTTACAGTAACCCAAAATCATTGATTCCTACTTTCCTTCCAAGTAACTTTTCTTCAGAAATAAATACAAGTGGAGAGGTCACTTTCTGGGAGGCACCAGCTGGTCCCATTCAAAGAGAGCAGCAACAGGAAAACTAATTGTAACACTGAGGGTGGACATATGAAGCAAACTGTCAGAAAAAATTTCTTCCTATTCCATGTTTCCCAACCTAGAATTTTTCCCAAAAAAGGAATGTTTTAATCTGGTGACTGATTTTCCCCTCTCATCAAGTGTAAGAGAAAACTTTTGGGAGAAGCAGTCTCTTCACTTTTGTCTACACCTGTGCAGTTACATCAGCTTCAAGAAAATAAGGCTGTAACTTTTTCTTGTTTTTATTTCATTATTTTTGCTGTTGTTTTGTTTTAACACGGGGTCTTACAATGTAGACCAGGCTGACCTGGAACTCACAGAGACCCACCTGCCTCTGCCTCTGCCTCTACCTCCTGAATGCTGGGACTAAAGGTATGTACCGCCATGCCTGGTTATGGCTGATTTCTATGACTGAAAACTTTGAATTAAAAAAAAAATAATAAGTATCATGTTACATCAACATTTTTTAGTGGTTCAATATGTATGTTTTAAAACATGGAAGTTTTATAAAAGACAGTATCTAAGCAAGGCTCTGTGTTTGTTTTAGGCCANTATGATGGCAAGGGCAAACCATTGCCTGAATATCATGTGCGGATCTCTGGATTTGATGAGCGGGTATGTTGTGTTTGTCACCCTTGTCTCTGTGACATTTGATATATTGGTCAACTTGCCACTAGTATGTTGCTCCCAAATTATAATATTGACTAAATTCCTAAAGATAATGTCTCCTATGTTTCAGTATCAGTTATATTTCCGAACATTCTAAGTTAAGTGTCAGTTGGTCAGCCCTGAAAGCATACGTACAAGTAACATTATATGGACTTAATAGGTTATGTTTAGGATTATATATGTATATACAAATACATATATGCATGCAATAACAATTGATGGAAATAGAAGCCATGAATTTGAAGGAGAGTGGGGAGGTCATATAGGAGAGCTTGGAAGGAGAAAGGGAGGGAGAAATGTTGTGATTAAATTACATTGTCAAAAATAAAGAAAAAATATAGTAAATTAAGTGTAAGATGAATATGCCCATTGTAGGTTATGTGTAGAATTAATCTTTTATAAAAAGCCTGTATGGTAAAAGAGCACATGTTGAGAAGGATATCCATGGTTTTAGGCAGTGTCTGTAGCCAGGAATAGTGAGTGTGCATGAGCACAGTCCTCAAGATGACAGATGACCCTGAAGCCTACGACCCAGATTCCACTTGTGTACCACCTGACTCTTGTAGGTGAATGTTTTGTCTGGGTCCCGCCAGGCCCCAGCACACCCAACGGTCCTGCAGCCACTTATAAATTAATAACTCAAAAGCTTATATTAATTACAACTGCTTGGCCATTAGCTCAGGCATGTTACTGACTAGCTCTTATACTTAAATTCAGCCCATTTTTATTAATCTATGTTTGCCACGTATTCTGTGGCTTTACCGGTCTACAGGCATGTTGTTCCTTCCGAGGTGGCTGGCATCTCCTGACTCAGCCTTCCTCTTCCCAGAATTCTCCTTGTTTGTTTATCCCGCCTATACTTCCTGCCTGGCTACTGGCCAATCAGCATTTTATTTATCAATCAATCAGAGCAACACATATTCACAGCATACAGAACAATATCTCCATCAGACTCTATCCTCAAAGAGAGGTCTGTCTTTGAGGAATGCATCCACTCTGACCAGGGTGTGGTGAGACTGCCTTTAATTTTTTTTTTTTTTTTTTTTTTTTTTTTTCTGCAGTCGTGCACACTGAAGCTCTAGCTACTCAGTAGGTAGAAGGACCACTTGAGCCCAGGCATTAGAGACTAAGCTAGGCTATAGCAACATTATTTTTTAAAACAGCAATAATAAATCTCTTTATGTTTGAAGGTAAAAGTAATGGTCTCCATAAGGAAACCAAAGCGCATTGTTATTCGAGGCCATGATGAAAAGGAATACCCCTTCCTGGTAAAAGGTGGTGAGGACCTCCGTCAGGACCAGCGCATTGAGCAGCTCTTTGAGGTCATGAATGCCATCCTCGCTCAAGATGCTGCCTGCAGTCAGAGAAATATGCAGTTAAGGACTTACCGTGTTGTGCCCATGACCTGTAGGTATGGCCTGAGCGAACTTGTATATATGGGAGAGGGGGCATATATCCCACCCTGGCTAAGTCCTAAAGGAGGTTTGTAGGTGTCCCATGGACAGAACTGAACTAGATTTACATATGAAAGTAGGTAAGGAAGCATAGACTGGATAGGAAGAAATATGTTTTGCTTTCATTCTTCAGAATATTTTTTCTGATGAAGAAGGAACAATTGGGATTTGTTTGCACTTCTTTGTAAACATTGTATTTTATTTTTCAGATTAGGATTAATTGAATGGATTGAAAATACTATGACCTTGAAGGACCTTCTTTTCAGTAATATGTCGAAAGAAGAGAGCATAGCTTATAACAGGTAGTGTGTCCCTATGTCACCTTGGGTGACCTGGAAATGCATAGAGATCTGCCTGCACTGGAATTTAAGGCAAATGACAGCTGTTTGTTTGTTTGTTTGTTTGTTTTGAGGATGAATTTCATTGTGTAGTCCAGGCTGGCATTGGAGTCATGATCCTGAGTGCCAGGAGTTGAATCACTGATACATACTACCAACCTGCCCCTCAACTTCTAATTGTTTGTTTTGATTTCTGAAAGCTCATTAGGAAGGCTATCAGCACAAACTGAAAAGTGGCCAAGTGTATACACACCACAGTGTGTCCACCTGCACAGGTGCTGACACCTGTGCAATGTTACCAAAGGCTTTTCAAATTCAAGATGAGCATTTGCTGACATTAAGAAAATACTTCATTATACCTAAGATGGGTTTTATATGTATCTACATTCAGGAAATGGTAAAGAAATATCTGGAAATAGTCTAAAAATAAGGAAAAACAGATGTTTTGTGAATGATTCGTAAAAGATTTGGCTTATGGTCAAATGAGGCCTACCAGCAGTGATATCATTATTGTCAGGCTGCCTTTCAGGGTGACNTGCCTAGGTCACAGACCCTTGTATTTATTTTAACATCTAATTTTTCTCTGCATAAAGAGGGAAATATTTAGCACCTGACTTGATTATGCCTGAGCTTTTGCTTGAGTTTATCTTGGAGTCATTAGGAATGAATAATGGCATATTGAAAGTTGTATTTATTCTTCACTATTTTTTTAATAAATTTTCAGTGTTCTTTGCCAGGCAGAATACCTCCTTAATTCTAATTCCCTTTTTCCTACTTGCTAGTGATCCCAAAGCACCAATTCGTGAATATAAAGACTGGCTGATAAAAATGTCGGGGAAGAGTGATAATGGAGCCTATATGCTAATGTATAAGTAAGCTTGATTTTGATTTATATTTGTTCATTCTTCTAAAAAGTGCATACTTTTGAGTCTTGAAAACTTTGCATCAGATTGGCTAGGGATTTAGCTCAATGGTTAGAGCACTGGCTTAGCTCTTTTGAGACCCTAGTGTCCGTCTCCAGCACTAGGAAATGAAAGAAGGGACAAAAGAATAAATTTTGCCACAGATGTCATCAAAATGTAGTTATTTGATACTAATTTTTTTTTTCTTTTTTGGGAGGGATTTAGCTTTTTGAGACAAGGTCTCATTATATATATCTGGCTGTCCTGGACCTCGCAGAGATCCACCTGTCTGCCTAGATGATATTATATTTTAGTATGAATAATTTTAAATTATAAATTCACCAGAAATTTGTTCTAATGAAATGTTTGTCTTAAATCACAGAAGGGCTAACCGTACAGAAACAGTCATGGCTTTTAGAAAAAGGGAAAATAAAGTGCCTGCTGATCTCTTAAAGTAAGTATATTTGTGACTTCATAAATACTAGTGGCATGGCAGAAACTATACCTGGTTTATCTCTCTTCTAGGCGGGCCTTTGTAAAGATGAGCACTAGCCCTGAGGCCTTCCTGGCACTACGTTCCCACTTTGCTAGCTCTCATGCACTGTTATGTATCAGCCATTGGCTCCTCGGCATTGGAGACAGACATCTGAGTAATTTCATGGTAGCCATGGAGACAGGCAGCATGATTGGAATTGACTTTGGACATGCATTTGGATCAGCTACTCAGGTGTGTTGTCCTTAACTCTCACTGCTGATCTAGAAATGGAATATGTATTAGTCAGGGTTCTCTAAAGCCACAGAACTGATAGAATGAATATATACACGGGATTTATTAGAGTGGCTTTAGGCTATGTAGTTCAGCTAGTCCAACAGTGGCTGTCTTCTGATAGAAAGGCCAAGAATCAAGTAGTTGTTTGGTCCAGGAGACTGGATGTCTTAGCAGTCCTCCTGGTCAGGTGCTAGAGTCCTGGAAGTTTCCTAGAGAGCTGCTGGTCTTCAGTCTATGTTGGAATCCCAGGGAAGTAGATTCTAACACCAGCAGAAGAATGCTTGAGCAACAGGGTAGTTGAACTTGGCTATCAAGACCTATGGCAAACAGATAAAAAGCAAAAGTTTTCCTCTTCTATATAGGCTGCCACCAGGTGTGGCCCAGATATAGTGTGTCTTCTATATCTATATAGATGCCAGCACATGAACCTTTCAGCTTCTCTCTCTCTTCCATTTCCCTACCATATACTGGCTCACCATAACGGTGCCCAACTGGGCAGGCTCGAGGTTGGTCTCTGCCTGCCCCGGGTGGGAGTCCTGGGGCAGAGCTATAGCTGTCCTCCATAGACTCAGGCCTCATGGCAAATGCTGGTCTCTTCTTTATCACCACTAATTTCTCTGCTCCAGCTGACCAGCATCAATTAATTGTCCTAGTAAAACAAAGGTTTTGTTTTAAGTGGTTCTGGTCTCTTGTTAATCACAGCTGATTCTTTAACTCCTGCTAACCAGAACCACGGATTCCTCCTCATACTTGCTCAGCCTGCTTACTTATAGAATCCAGGACCACCAGCCTAAGGTGGTCCACAATGGGCTGGGCCCTTCCTCATCAATCACTAATTAAGAAAATGCCCTACAGGCTTGCCTACAGCCCGGTCTTATTAAGGCATTTTCTTAATTGAGATTCCCTCCTCTCAGATGACTTTAGCTTGGGTCAAGTTGATATAAAACTATCGAGCACGATGTATTTACTTAAATATACTTTTTTCTCCTGTTCAGTTTCTTCCAGTCCCTGAATTGATGCCTTTTCGTCTAACCCGCCAATTTGTCAATCTCATGTTACCAATGAAAGAAACGGGTCTTGTGTGTGCTGTCATGGTGCATGCACTGAGAGCTTTCCGCTCATGTGCAGGTCTGCTCACTGACACCATGGAGGTTTTTGTGAAGGAGCCCTCCTTTGATTGGAAGGTACATTGTGGTTTTGTATAGACACATCCATGTTTCCTTTGTATGATGAAAATGCATCAAGTTGTATTTACTGAAATATTTACATTTTTTTTATTACATTTCTCAAAACCTGAAAATCAGATAAAAAGCAAACACTTATTTGGAGAAAACTTACTGCTATGTTGTTTGATACTAACTGGGGGGGTGACAGTATGGACCCATTGGTAACAGTATGTCTGAGTTCTCTCTTCACATACAACTTATTGTTGTTGTTATTGTTGTTGTCATAATTATAAACAGGGTCTTACACTGTAGCCTGGGCTAGCCTAGAACTCACCACATAGCCCAGGCTGTCCTGGAACTCAAGGCATTCTTGCCTCAACAGCCATCTTCCTCCCAAGCTAGAACTTTTTCAAAAATACTTAGTTTTTCATAAAAAGTTTAGTACTTTGCTTGCATGTATGTGAATGTACCATATGTATGCAGTGCCTGCAGAGGCCAGAAAAGGGTGTTAGAGCCCCTGGAACTGTAATTACAGTAGGTTGTAAATCACCATGTGGTTTTTGGGAAGTGAACCCTGGTCTTCTATAAGAACATCAAGTGCTCTTAGTCCTTGAACCATCTCTCCAGCCCCCAACAAAAACTTTTGAAATAGAAATCATTCTGTGTGAGTTCTTCCTTAATCATAGGAACAGATAGCAGATAGAGCTGTTTGAATGAAAGGTTATCTAGAATATACCCCCAAATCATTAAACCTAGTAGAGCTCATTCTTTTATATGGAAACTCCATTTCACCTCTCTGCATCACATGGTCATGGTGATATATGCTATGTCGGGATCTGTCTAGAATCCCAGTTATAGGTCTTTGTGTTAGGATCATTACTTGATTTAATGTTTTTTAATGTAATTGTACATACTGTTACAATAAGTAGAGAAAATTACGTTTTTTCCCTTTAGGGTTTTGAGCAGAAAATGCTAAAAAAAGGAGGATCATGGATTCAAGAAATAAGTGGAACTGAAAAGAATTGGTACCCTCAGCAGAAAATACGCTATGCTAAGAGAAAGTTAGCAGGAGCCAACCCAGCAGTTATAACTTGGTAAGACTGTTGATTGTGAACACAGAATCAGTTTATGCTCAGAAGTGCTAAGCACTTCAGACATGTGAGAGCAGTGTGACAGTCTTCACTGTGCACGTGGGGAAAGTGCATCTTAGGGAGGCTTACCTCTCCAAACCCAGGCCTGGGAGAACTGAAGCTCACACCTGTGTCGTTTAGCCTATGCTTCTGTACAGCCAGCACCAATATGAGAACCAAGGGCATGCCATAATATGAGGAGGCTTGGAATATATATTTGCCTTTTTATTTTTTAGGGCATTTGACCCGTTTGGTCCTGATGAGCACTAGTATCCATCTCATTGTAAAGAATACTGTGTGGACTTCTCAGATAGTATTCTGAGCTGCATTGACCTTTTAAATTTTTTTAATTGAAATCCAGAGCAAATAGAAATTTATAGGTATTTATTATTCCTAGGAAATAAGAAATTTAAACTTCAGTTCTAAACAGTAGTAAGATACACTCTGTAATTGACTTGATTTTTGATAAGAGCACCAGGTCTGTACAGTGATTGGTGTTAGCAAGAGAATAAAATTAGAGCCCTGTCTCACATTACTTGTAAAAATTAATTCAAAGTGTATCAGACTTCAATATAAAACACTTAGAAAAAAAATTAAGTTGGTCTTCATGATTGAATTTGGCTATAACACTTAACATTGCTAGGTGTGACACCAGAAGCATGAGCAAGAACAAGATAGACAAATTGAACTTCAAAATTCAGAGCTGTGCTTTACAGGATACAATCAAGAACATAGGAGGAATGGAAAACTAACTGGGGGTTAGTGTGCTCACCTGGCAAGCCTGAACCCTGGGTTCTATTCCCAGAGCTATTTAAAAAAAAACAAAACAAAACAAAAAAAACAGTAATGGTTGGAGAAATAATTCACCAATACGAATGTCTGCTGCTTTTCCAGAGGATTCAAATTCAGTTCTAAGCACCCACATTGAGTGGCTCATGACCACCTGTAACTTCAGCTCCATGAAAGTTAATAAGCACACAGAGAGACAAGCAAGTAAATAAATAGTTTGGTGTTTTAATTTTTTTGTTGTTGTTGTTGTTTTAAGTAGTGGGACTAGAGAGATAGTTCAGAAGTTAAGAGCATTTTTTTGCTCTTGCAAAGGACCTAGGTTTGGTTTCCAGCACCCACAATTGTCTGTAACTCCACTTCCAGGGAATCTGATGCCCCTTCTGGCCCCTGGAGGCACCCACAAGCACAGATAAAAATCTCTAAAATAATTTTTTCAAGACCAATGTGGTGGTACAAACCTATAAATCCAGCATGTGGGACATAGAAGTCATCCTTAGCTACATACCTAGTTTGAGTCCAACCTCAACAAAAAGTGACCTCTCAAAAGCAAAATCCTTAATAAAATAAAAATCAATAAATAAAATCCTTAATAAAAAGAAAATTGATGACATAAAGACAACCCAATTTTTAAAGATGGTCAAAGGAATCAGACATTTCTCTAAAGATGTGCAAATGTACAAATGGTACAAATGGCCACGAATTATGTGAAATCATTAAGGAAATGCAAATGAAGTTCTGCATTTTGTGTGTAATGACAGCTTTCAGATGAGATATGAGAAGTGTGAGCAGGGATGTGGAGAATTACATTTATGGTGGGCATGCAAAATAGTGCAGTTGTTGTGGTAAATAGCCTGGCAGCTCCTCAAGAAGCTAAATAGAGAGTTAGCATTATACCCAGCAGTTCCACTTCTAAGTATCTACCCTAGAAAAATGAAAGCTTATATCTGAACAAAAATTTCCAAACAAATGTTAATAATTGTATTATTCATGTTTTATTTTCATACCAATCTGTGGGAGACCAACTCCGACCTGCTCCTACCTTTCAAAGGATTCTTGGGTGGAAGGAAATATTAGGTCGAAAGACCTCGATGACGAGGAGAAAGACAGAGACACAAGATAGCTTCAGGAAGGCCCTGGGTCAATAACCAACTGCCCAGAGCTTTATTCAGAAGGGCTTTTTATAATATGCCCAGGGGAGAGGCAAAAGACCTCCCCCTTGCAAGATCAAAGCATACCGTACAGCCAAGTATAGACCCTTCCAAATACCTGTTAAACACTCCTGTGGCCAAATCATCCTACTATGTATGCATCCCAAGCTCAGATTCTCTGACCTTAGTAGGATCTCACTAGGAAGCCTCTGTGGACCACCACACCAACCATAATTTTGAATTCAAAGTTTTGAGTGACAGGAGAAAAAAATGTATAAATAATGAAAGAATATTTGTAAAGGATAACCAGGACTACAGGTCAAAGGGAAAAATCATTTGTGTCTGTGTTTTCATATTTGTTCAATACTCTTTCCAGTGACGAGTTATGTCTAGGCCATGAAGAGTCACCTGCCTTTGAGAGTTNTACAGCTGTAGCTCGAGGAAACAAAGACCACAGCATTCGTGCTCAAGAGCCGGAGAGTGGACTTTCAGAAGAGACTCAAGTGAAGTGCTTGGTGGACCAGGCAACAGACCCCAATATCCTTGGCAGGACTTGGGTAGGATGGGAGCCTTGGATATAACGTCTATGGGAGTTACCAGCTGTAAAGCATTCCATTGCTGAGGGAATCTTCTAGACCTTCACTGACAGCAGGATATTACTGAAGCACCAAAGAAAAGAAATCTACTTTGTAGTGCTAACAAGATGGCTCACTGGGTAAAGGCACTTGCTGCCAACACTAATGACCTAACTTCAGTTCCTGGAACCCACAAGGTGGAAGGAGAGAAGCAACTCCTTCAAGTTGTCCTTTGACCTCCACACATACATACACACATACAAATTTAAAAATAAAAAATATATTTTTTTCTTCTTTCCAAAGTACCAACTCTTCATTTCATTGATTTCTTTCATTTCTATTTCATTAATTTCTGCTCTGATCTTGATCGTTTCTCCCTATTTACTTTTGTTGGGTGTGATAGGTTTTTGTGCACCACGATGCATGTGTGAAAGTCAGGGGAAAACTTTTGGGAATTGATTCTCTCCTTCAAGTGTGTAGGTCCCAGGGATCGAACTCAGGTCATCAGGCTTGGCAGCAAGCACCTTCACCTGTTGAGGCATCACTCCAGCCCATCTCTCTCTCTCTGTGTGTGTGTGTGTGTGTGTGTGTGTGTGTGTGTGTGTGTGTGTGTATGTATCCCATAGATGTTGTCATGTGTTTTGTTTCTCCATTGGTCAGTGTATCATTCTATAGTGTATTATTCAATTTCTGTGACTGTATTTTCTGTGTTTTTTTGCTGTTGATACCTAGCTTTAGTCCATTGAAGTCAAGTAAAATACGGTTATTTCAATTTCTTATATTTGTTGATACTTGCTTTGTTTATGTGACTAAATTTTGTAAGTTATTGAGAAGAATGTGTATCTTCCAGTGTTTAGCTGATAGGTGATAGGTACACTTGATCTATGATGTCATTTAATTCTGATCTCCCCCCCCCCGTTCCTTGATGATGTAAATGTGTTACTGGAATCACCTACTGTTTCTATGGTAGGATCAATCTAGCTTTATGTCTAAAATAGCATTTGTTTTATGAAATTGGGTACAGCTGAATTATGTGCATATCTATTCTGGATATCAGTATGAAGTGACCTCTTTATCTCTTCTGATAAGTTTTGGTTCAAGTCTATTTGGCTTCAACTCCTGCTTATTTTCTGGTTCCATTAGCCTGGAATACCTTTGCTCATCTTTTCAACCTAAAATAGTGTCTACCTTTAATGATAGGATATATTTCTTGGAGGCAACAAATGATGAATTCTGTTTTCTTTTGTTGTTGTTGTTTGTTTTATTTTTGTGAGACATGTTCTTTCTACATAGCCCTGGTTGTCCTGGAACATTAGACAGACAGATGGATGGATGGATGGATGGATGGATGGATAGATAGATAGATAATCAGGCTGACTTTGAACTCATAGATACCTGCCTGCTCCTGTCTCCCAAGTGCTGGAATTAATGGTGTATGCCACTATACCCAGCTGAATTCTCTTTTCTAATCCAGTCCACTAGCCTGACTCTTGAGTGAGCAGTTGGGATCATTGATAGTCAAAATTTTTATTGAAAAATGTATATTGATTCCTGACATTTTGTTAATTTTGACTCATTTTTTTCCTTAGTCCTCCTTTGTTTAACCACTGACCTAACCAGTTTTTTTCCCTGCAGTCTCATAAATACATGTATTCTTCTCTTTAGTATTCTCTGTAGGGCTTACTCAGTAAATACAGGTTACTTTAACCTGCTTTTATCATGGGAAATTTCTCTTTCTTAATTATGACTGATAGTTTTGCTGACTGTAGAAAGTTAAGTTGGCTTCTCTGGTCTTTGAGAACATTGATCTAGTTGGCTTTTT
>LZPO01027502.1:163015-175042 GCA_001675575.1 Neotoma lepida | reverse complement strand
CATTTATTTTTGCCCTGATCTTATTATTTCTATATATCTACTACTTTTAGGTTTGGTTTGATCTTGTTTTTCCGGTGCCTGTAGGTAAATCATTGTTATTAGTTTGAGATTTCTCTAATTTTGTAATGTAGGCACTTAGAGCTATAAATCTCCCTCTTAGGACTGACTTCATGTGTCCAACAAGTTTTTGTATATTGTATCTTTATTCTCATACTGTTAGAGAACTTTTTTATTTCCTCCTTAATTTCTTTAGTGACCATTCATTAGTGTGTTGTTTAATTTCCATGAGTTTGTGTATTTTCTGTAGTTTTTCTTGCAGTTGACTTCTAGTTTCGTTCTCATTATGGTCTGGAAGTTACCTCATTGTTCCTGTACTTATGACTCTCTTTTGTCCTAATATGTGATCTATTAGTTTACATCTCAGGGACTTTTGAGAAGAATGCACATTCTGTAATATTTAGGTGAAGTATTCTATAAATATATGTCAAGTCTATTTGGTCTAAGATATCACTTAATTTCATTGTTTCCCTGTTCTTTTTCTGTGTGGCCTATTTCTTGATGTGATTGGAATATTGAAGTCTTTATGTTATGTATTGGAGTTGATTAACTCTGACAGATTTTTTTTTNTATGAAATTGGGTGCACTTGAGTTTGGTGCCTATATAGTTAAAATTACAGTAATCTCCTGTTGGTGAATTGTTCCCTAATTAGAATGAAGTTTCCTTCCTTATCACTTCTGATTAGTTTTAACTGGACGCCTCTTTTGCCAGTTGTTAGAATCATGATGCCTGTCTGTTTCCTGACATTTATTGATTTTTGCGGTGTTTGTTATCTTAGACCTAATTTGCATAGAAGCTATCATACTATCATTTATTTTTTTTCCCTCTGAAGAGTGTTGAGTGTGTTTTCTCTTCGATCATAAGTATTCTTTATAATATTCTCTGTATGGCTAGCTTGGTAGTAACAGGGCCCCAGACCTTAACACAACTGACTCCATGATGGAAGTGTCATTCAGCCTGTAAAAATCAGTACATACACAGCACCACTGCCAAAAATGAAAACAAAGACCTAATCTATCAAAGTCCATAGTTCTGGGAAAGTCTCTAAATGTACTAACCTTGCTTTTTGGCTTCTGTAGTTCTGCTTCTGAATAACTGTTCTTGTTAACTAAAATATGTCGATGCAGGACATATATTTTGTGTTTAAAAGCTCACTCTAAGAAAGGCTTGGGGTGACACTGAGATACTGAACACCCAATATAGTCACTGGCTAGCTAATAAAGACTTTCTATTGTCTTAAATTTGTGTCCAAGCAGTCTTCTCTGATGAATCCTCATAACAGTAATGAATACTTTTAGCCTCTTTTTATCATAGAAACATTTTCTTTCTTCTTCTATTATGATAGATAGTTTTACTGGGTCAAGTAGTCTGTGTTGATATATTAGTCAAGACTCTTTAGAGTAATTGTATCCACCACAGAAGACCACTCAGACAAGGGTTCAAGCCAATAGAAAGTTTTTATTAGCCAGCCTACAGCTACACTGGATGTTCAACATCTGAGTGCAGTCCTGAGCCTATCTCAGGGTGAACTTTTAAGCACAAAAAACCACATCCTGGGTTGACACACCTCAGTTAGCAAGAACAGTTAGCAAGTAGCAAAACTACAATATCCAGAAAGCAAGGTTAGTACCTTTAGGGACTTTTCCAGAACTATGGACTTTGAGGGATTAGGTCTTTGTTCTGATTTTTTTGGCAGGTGTTGCTGTATACATGCTGAGTTCCAAGGCCTGAATAGTACTTTCATCATGACATCAATTGTGTTAAGATCTGGGGGCCTGTTACAGAATGTGTGTATGTGTGTGTGTGTGTGTGTATGTGTGTGTGTGATTTATTGGAGTAGTTTTCAGGCTGTGGTCCAGCTGGTCTTCAGTGTATTCTGGAATCCTGAAGAAATAGGCTTCAATGCCAGNGAAGGAATGACCTTTACAGTGAGAGTAAGGGCAAGCATGCAAAGAGCAAATCTTCCCCTTCTTCCATATCCTTATATAGGCTGCCAGCAGAAGGTGTGGCCCAGATTAAAGGTGGATCTTCCCATCTCAAAAGATCCAGATTAAATGTGAGTATTCCCACTTCAAATGATTTAATTAAGAAAAATCACAACTGTACTCAGCCAGTTGGGTTTTAACTAATTCCAGATGTAGTCAAGTTGACAGCCAAAAATAACCATCACAGTTGGCATCTGTAGTCTTTCAGGACTTGAAGTGCATTGCTCCAAACTCTTTGGGCTTTTAAAGTTTCCATTGGGGGCTCAGTGGTCAAGAACAATTGTTCTCCTACTTGCTGTTCAAGTCCCAGCACCCACGTGGGACAGTTTACAACTGCTTCAACTGCTTGTTACTCCTGCTTCACGGGATTCAGCACTCTTTTTTGGCCTCCATGGAGGCCATACCTGTAATGAAAACGCACACACACACACATACATACATACACAAAGAGAGAGAGAGAGAGCATGCATTCACACAGTAACATAAGCATACATAAATAAAATAATAAATATTTTTTTTTAAGATTTAAAGGTTCTTCTGAGAAATCAGCTCTTATTCTGATGGATCTATCTTTACATATGACTTAGGACTTGTCTCTTGCAACCTTTCTTTGTGTATTTATTGTTCAACTAACATGTTGTATGGAGTTTCTTTTCAGATCCTGTTTGTTGTTTTGTGTCTATCTTGTACCTGAATGGGCAACTCTTTGTCTAAGTTTGAGAGATTTTCTTCCGAAATTTTATTAAAACTATCAACTATATCTTTGACCTGGAGTTCTTCTCCTTCTATACCCAGAGTTCATAGATAAGTCTTCATTATGTCCCAAATTACATACTCCATTCATGCATTTTTATTTATGTTTTCTTGGATTGAATGACCAAATTTCTCTACCTTATTATCAAGCCTTGATATTCTTTCTTCTATTTGATCCATTCTATTTGTGAAGATTTCCAGTGAGTGTGTTTTTTCTACTAGACTTACTTTTTCTCAGTATTTCTACTTATTTATTGAATTTAATTTTCATATCCTAAATTATCTTCTTTATTTCATTCAGCTGTTTGTGTTCTTGTAGACTTTATCCAGTCTTTTATTTCTAGTCTCTTTAAATATACTGAGGTATTTCTGCATGTCATCTGAATTGTTTAAACTCTATAAAAATGTTTATAACTTTTTAAAATCAGTGTCGAGTTTCTTGAGAGCTATAGTTGCTTGTTTTTTAATTTCTTTGTGTGTGTATGTGTGTGTGTGTGTGTGTGTGTGTGTGTGTGTGTGTGTGTGTGTGTATTACAGGTATGGGAACCAGGGCCTTATACATGTTAGGCTGATGTCCTAGAACTGAGCTACACCCAACCCAACACTGAGTTTCAAACACTCACTCCTACTGCTTAATGTGTGAATCTGGCAGCTTTGCTGCTGGTGAGAGCTCCAGGGGTCCATTCCTACCAGCCCATAGTCATGTTATTAAATGATATGTACCTATGATAGAAGATCTGACACACAGCATGAAAGCAGGAGTGTGACATGGCTAGTTGCATTGTGCCTACAGTCAGGAATTAGAGCATAATGAATACCCATGCTACACTTGCTTTCTCCTTTTTATTCTGTCTGGGGCTCCAGCTCATCCTCCTTACACCTCTCTGGAAACATACAGATGTGCCCCTAACCCGTCTGTGGAGAGCAATATCATGAGACTTCTGCAGAAGACTTGGGGGACTATGTTATTATTAATTTACATGAGTGTGTCATGTATGCATGTGTACATGTTTGTGTAGGTGTGTATACATGAGTACAGATGTGCCTCTATCCCATCTGTGAAGACCAACACCATGAGACTTCTGCAGGAGGCTTGGAGCTATTTTATTATTTATTTATGTGGATGTGTGGGCTATTTTAATTTATGGGCATGTGTACATATTTATGTGAGTGTGTGCACATGCCCATGAGTATGTGTATATGTGCAGAGGCCAGAGATTGTCATTTGGATGTCTTCTCTAATCAGTCTCCACCTATTTTTTTTTTAAATAGGGTATCACTGAGCCTTGGTTGACTATCTGGCTTTTCTTCACTTCCCCAGTGCTCGGTTTGCAAATAATCCCAACAAGCCTGATCTTTACGTAGTTTCTGGGGATCTGAACTCAAATCCTCATGACTGCCTGGCAGTTAACAACTGAGCTATCTCTCCTAAGCATTGGAGGCTGTTTTTTATTTTATATTATTTTGTTGATACAGGGTCTCACTGTGTAGCCATGCTGGCCTGTAACTTGCTATGTAGACAAGGCTGTCTTCAAAATCACAGAGATCCACTTGCCTCTGTCTCCTGTCTGCTGAAATTAAAGGTGTGCACCACTACACTCAGCTCATGACTACTTTACATGGCAAAATTCACCAAAATGCAAAAATATGGCACTAAACAGACTGTTCACAATAACTTGTTAATCACATGAGAACTGGAACAAGTGATTAATGTGTCAAAGAATAAATCAAGAAAGAATCAAATATTCCCAGAACTAAATGAAAATGAAGACACAATACCATAAAACCTATAGGACACATTAAAAGCAATTCCAAGAGAAAATTATATCCCTAAGTGCCTACATTTTAAAAAATCAGAAACCACAAATAATTGGTTTAAAAATGCAGCTCAAGAGTTTAGGAAAAAAAAATGATTCTAATCCAAACCCAATAAATGGCAAGAAATAATAAAAATTAAAACATAAGTGTAACACAAATCTTAAAAGGTCATATAATAAAAAACCCAGAGCCAGATATTGGGATCAAAGCTGAAAAATCAGAGAAGCAGAGCAAGCCAGCCACAAGTTCTTACCTCTATGAAATCCTCAGCCTCAAGAGAGAGTTCCTGTTTCCTCACACCTTATATACCTTTCTGTGTCCTACCACATTACTTCCTGGGATTAAAGGCATGTGTCACCACTGTCTGGTTCTGTTTCTCTCATGTAGCCCAGGGTGGCCTTGAACTCACAGAGATCCAGATGGATCTCCACCTCCCAAGTGATAGGTTTAAAGGTGTGTGCCCCCAGTGCCTGGCCTCTATGTCTAATTTAATGGCTGGTTCTGTCCTCTGATCCCCAGACAAGCTTTATTGGGGTACACAATATATCACCACACATAAATTAATGAAGTAGAAAAAATACAAAGAATCAATCTAATAGCAGGTTCTTTGAGTATATAAACAAGATTGGCAGACCCTTGGCCCAACCAACCAAAAGAAAGAAGAAAGGTTCCAAATTAATAGAATCAGAAGTGAACACAGAAACAATAAAATGAACACCAAAGAAATACAGGATATGGGAAGGGAATACTTTAAAAACCTGTACTCTCTCATGCCCTTAATTCATCCTTGGGGTTGGTGTGTCCAGTTAGCAAATCTCTAACTTTCCTGTTCTTGGGTAATCAGGAGGGCACAAAGGGATTTCTGTGTGCAGAGTCATCATGCTATATGGTTCCAAAGTGGTGGAGATTTTTTCCAAAGAATTATTTTGTTTAAAGAGGCTGCCATTTTATACACTTTTATCCTTCAAAGTCCACAAAAATTTTCCAAAAGAAAAGGCATAAGTGAACTCCCATAACACAGTGAGAATTATTAAAAATAAAAGTTAAAGGTGCTGGAGAATTGTGACCTGCAAAGTCAAAACGCTGAAACTTTGTCAAGCAGCAATGATCACTATATGGTCCACACCAAAAATGTCTCCATAAGACTGAGCTGTAGGCAAGCCTGTAGGACATTTTCTTAATCAGTGATAGGTGGGGGAGATCCCAGCCCATTGTGGGTGATGCTACCTCTTGGCTGGCGGCCCTAAGTGCTATAAGAAAGCAGGGTGAGTGGGCCATAGGAAACAAGCCAATAAGCAGCACTCCTCCATGATCTCTGCATGAGCTTCTGCCTCCAGGTTCCTGCTCTGCATGAGTTCTTGCCACTAGGGAGCACAAAAGTCCTTGTGTTCATAGATAAGCAATAGAGAAAACAGGAATGTTAAACACACAAGATTTTCCCTTGAACAAGAGAGATGTATTACATGTTTTTCCACCTAGAATGCTGGGAATAGAGGTGCTTAGTAACCTGGTGATTTATGCTTGTAAGCATTACAGCTTGGATGGAAAGGTATCCCGGTAGCTGGGAGCCAAGGAATACCACAAAGTCACAACGCACAACAAACCTCATACAAGAGATTTATTGAGAGGGACAAAAGCAGGAGAGTGGCTGCCTCTGCTCAGGTGAGAAACAGTAGCAAACTGAACAGGATACAGGGTTTATATAGAGCTTCTTGGGAAGGGGGTGGAACTTTTTAGGGTGGAGCTTTCCAGGGTTGAGATTGGAGGAATTTCATGTTCAGAGATTGGGCTTTTTACTCTGTAGGGTCGGGACAGGGTCTAGCAGTTAGGGTGCTTAGAGTATTCTGTGGGTGGAACCTGGCAGTTAGAGATCCTTCGGGGAGGGGCCTGATCACTAGTGTGACTGGATAGGCTTACAATGCTATCTGTAGGCCCAAGCTATACCAAGCTTCCACAAGCAAGACTGAAGGTGGCTAATAGTCTAGGTGGCCTTTGCATTATCTGTAGGGAAAAGGGCTCCCCTAAGCTCCTACAACTAGGACTTGAGGTAGCTAATAGCCCAAAATGACCTCTGCTTTATCCGCATGATTGAGACCACAACAGATCCTCATCTAGGCCCTTAAGATAATACATATAGCCTATCTCCTGAGTCCATCTTCATGGAGTAAATGACATGTACTTGGAGAAGAATATCTATGTAATTATGCCTCCTTGTGCACAGGGTATTACATTAAACCAGAAAACTTTTTCCCCCCAAATTCTGCTGTACTTAAGTACGCTTACAAGAGATGAATGGATAATGAAAATGTAGAATACATACACTATGGAATACTATTCAGATGTAATGAAAAGTAAAATCATGAGATTGGCAGGTAAATTATTATAACTAGAAAATATTATATTTAGTGGGGTAACCTGGACCCAGAAAGACAATACTGTATGTACTCTCTCATCTGCAGTTCCTAATTACAATTCCTCAGATATGTGTATGCAAATGAAGTAACCATTGAAATCAGGAAAGTATAAGGAATGGGTGTCTGAGAAGGAATTAGCAGGACACATGTGAAGTAATGATGAAATGGAAAAATGGGGAGGAGGATGACTCCAACTAGGGAGTGGGAAGGGAGGTCAATACAGAAGGAGAAGGGAAAAGGGAACAAGGTAGTTTGATAAAGGACTCTTATTATTTTATACATACCATATATATGTATATATATGTATATGTATATATATATTGCTGTGGGATAATGCTCTTGTACACTGTAAAAGTTTGTTACTTGAATTGGTTTAATAAAATGCTAATTGGCCAGTAGCCAGGCAGGAAGTATAGGCAGGGCAACCAGACTAGGAGAATTCTGGGAAGAGGAAGGGTGGAGTCATGAGGAGCCAGACACAGAGGAAGTAAGATGAGAATGTCAGACTGAGAAATTGTACCAAGCCATGTTATCTAAACATAGATAAGAATTATGGGTTAATTTAAGTGTAAGAGCTAGTTAGTAATAAGCCTGAGCTAATGGCCAAGCCTTTATAAGTAATATTAAGCCTCTGAGTCAATTATTTGGGAAGTAGCTGCTGGGTATTTGGAAACAGACAGGTGGGAGAGAAACTTCCACCTACATGTGGTGCCCAACATGGGCAAGAATTTCAACATAAAACCTGAGAAATTTTTAAAAAAGGATTCTAAATACACAAAAACAGAGTCAAACACAGCTTTTTGGTAACCATCTTTTCTCCAGTCGGCTCTGGTTGCTGGCAGTGAGAAGAGGTGTGGCTACTTTAAGAGAAGCTTCCTGACTCAGCATTAGTGACAAAATATATGTGGCTCTCTTAACTTAAATGGAACGGCAGGTGGCACACTACTGGGTGGCAGCATGGACCCAAAAACTTCTCAGAGCTGGAGCAGTAAACATGGCTTTCAGAGCTGGTGGTAAATGTGCCTCCACCATGAGACTAGCTTCTCAAGGAACCAAGAAATGGGGCGGAGCCAGCCTCCAAAGCCCCAGCTTTAGTCCTAGCCACACCAATTTAGCAGCTTAAGTGCTCATGTGGTCAGTAAAAGATAAAGATATCCAGTAAAGATAGATAAAAACAAAAACAAACAAACAAANAAACCCTCTAAGCAGGTTACAGTGTGTTTAAAAATATACATGAGGCTTGGAAGAGTAACGAGAAAGTATAGACAGTCATAAAAAAGAAATGTATAGTTTTAAAATAAGTAAAATCCTTAAAAAGGGAGTAAAGTAATATAAAAAAAGCCACGTAAAGATGGAAAATACACAGAGAGTCTAGATACTGTATAGTATTGTGTTGTCTTGAATTGTTTGACAGCTAAGGAAGGAGCAACAGCTGCTGAGAGACAATTGATTATAAATGTTGCTAGATTAATCCAACCTATATATTTTGGGAATGCCTTGACTTCAAAATTTAAGTCAAAAGATATATTACTTTGGAGAAGAGCTTATGCTTTTATTTCCACAGAAAATGAGAGGCTGAGGATTCATTCTGTGTTAAGAAAAATCAAATTTGATCAAGGAAGATCCCCTGAAAAATCTCCAATGGGAACAAGTGGCATAGATGATCCAACCTTTCAGAGAACTTCAGTTGCAGTATTGTCTGAGTTCTGCATCCAGAAAGGCTTCAAGGCTGCTGGCTGAGATGATCCAGCCTCACAGACTACTCCAGTCAGGATTTGACTATAATCCTAAATTTTCTCATGGTCACTGTAAGATTAACAGCACCCCCAATCAACAGGAAGTAGCCTAGAAAACTACATCCACATTCCCCCAAAATTGTCTTTGTTTGGGTGGTTTGGTTACAAATTGTTATTGGTCATAGTCAATCTCTTCTGAAAAGAAAAAAGGGAGATGTGATATAGAATTGATGAGGAAAGGGGGTAGATTATTACATCTATTTCAATCCAAAAAACAACTGTTAATCTTATATATTTTATATTAGAATAGATTTTAGTTTATTGATACAAATTTAAAGTTAATTTTGTTATACTGTATGTATACTTCTACTCTTGTTTATGCAGCTCATTTAAAAATGTAATATATAATTAAGAAATGTGGATTAACAGTCATCTATAATAGCAAACTTATAGTCATGTTAAGTATGTTTTCAAGGTCATACAGAGACATATTTCAGATAGAAAGGTGATCTTCAAACACTTCAAAGACCTACAGAATATGGCACTGAAAATATTTTAAGAACTTAGACTTTTCTCAACAGTGAAACATATCTGTTCCAATTACTTCAAAGATGGGCATTAAAGAAACTCCATATGGAGTTTATTTACTTTATGGCAAAAGCTAGCCAAGTGGGCAAAGAAAGTATACTTTCCTCAACTGCTGACAGTATGCCATACAAATTGGACAAGTAGGGCAAAAAATAAAGTGACTGCAGAACTTTGCCAAGACAAGATGGGACAGTTCTTCAAAAATCCTGCTTCACAGATCAGTCTCTCAGGTATGCTAGGCTTGTAGGCCAAAGATGGATGCCCCAACATTGCAGAGGAACTTTGGGTGACTGTCCTGGCAGCTTGATGTCCCTGTAATTAGATAACATGACATCCTTCTGGAGTCCTTGATGGAGTTGAAGACTAAATAGGTATAATTAAAGTTTTCCTTAGTTATAATAGAAAGTAAATTAGATAACAAACTTTAGACTCACCAAGAAAGATAGATAATTATTTTCTCTAATTTTGTCAAATGCAAATGGATTGGATATTGTTACTATAATTCTTACTTAATAACTGTTTTTGTTTTACTATATGAAGGTTAAAACCTTCCTTTTTAATTAGACAAAAAAGGGGGGAATTGCTGTGGGATAATTGGCACAGCCATGTCTGAATGGAATGGCAGAAGTCATAAAGCCAGCACAGCTGATTGACAGAGATCCAGCAAAGCTGAGCCACATGATGGCTGCCATGCCACCTTTGGTTTTCATCTCTACCTGTTACATACTTGGGGCACTTTTAATATTTGTATAATTTGGGGAAAAATTCTTATGAATCATTTATGCCTTCTCCCAGGAATGCTGCTTCTAAGCTTCCCCAGGACAGTCCTGAACATACTATTCCCCCCACTTTTAGGGAGGTATCTTTATCTACTTGAAGGTCTTCCTTATGCCTTGGAGGTTGTGACACATAAAGAAGCCAGAGGTCTCTTCATGAGGCTATGAGACATTCTTGAAACATCTGTCCCTGTACTTACACAAGAACAAGTTATTCAAAACAAAGTAAACTCAAAAAGGTCAAGATTTGATGGGCTAGAGGAGTTGGCCACAGTTCAGATTACAAGCCTCTTCCCAGTGTACACTCAGACAATTATGTGGCATACAGCTCTGCCCTACATAGAGACATATTAATGAGCAAAGTATGGAATGAAAAGATGATAAAAGTGTGAGGTGTCAGGATCTCCCTCCCTTAGAAAAGTTAGCACATGCAGAACCACTATAATGTCATATGGCCAGGGAACAACAGAACGCCAGGATTAGACAAATTCTATAAAGATATAAATGTGAACAATGTAGAATTTGAATAAAAACTGCAGCAGCTTTCGCCTGAGGATTTTTCCTGGGTACTCTGACCACTAAGAGTTGGTGATGCACTACTTGGGACATGGCAAAATGCCCAGGGTGTCTTAAAGATTTTGTTTTGGTCTAGTGTCCTTGAAGCAGCCAAAGCTAGCCAACTTCCCTAGGCCAGGGAAGTCATGGAACTTAGAAGAGAATCTACTACCACCACTTTGCTAGACCAGCATAATTACTAACTACATTCTGAGTCTTATCCTTGTACTCACATATATAACTATGCACACTATTGACCCTCATTGAAGAAGCTTCTCTTTACTGCAAATGGAGACCACCACAGAAATCCACAACTGGACACAATACAGAGATCGACAGATAGTGGGGAGCCCACCCCCAGTGGCTACATTTGAACCATAAATCCTGTATTTATGGCTCAATGAACATCACAGAAGATGGGGCAGAAAGATTTTAAAAGCCAGAATACCAAGAAGTCTGCTATAAAACAGTCTCATATAAAAGGCTCCATAAGCAAGTTAGAAGCAATGGCAATATCAGTGCATGTCAAGATACATGGACTAGAGAAGCCAAATTAGAATTCACCGTATGCAGTCTTGGATTAAGTACCTGTAATATAAAGAATACAGAACAAAGAAAATAGTACTACCTAAAAGAGCCTCAAAAAGATCAGCCTGTTCATTGCATTAGCCATTCTATGGCATTATAACTGAAAAATTTACATGAGCTTTCCAAATCTAGCCAATTCAAAGTGTCAGCTTTCTTTGATACCTGGCTAGTGTTGGAAGCACATGGCTGGGAAACTTTTTAGTCCTCTCTATAACACGAATTGCTAAAAGGTCTTACTAATAAAAAACCCAGAGCCAGATATTGGGGTAAAAGCTGAGAGATCAGAGCAATAGAACAAGCCAGCCACAAGTTCTTACCACTAGAAAATCCTCGGCCCAGAAGAACTACCTCCTGTATGTATACTCATGCCTTATATACCTTTCTGTTCCCTGCCATCTTACTTCTTCTCTCTGCCAAGCTACATTACTCCCTCTTTCCGCCCAGCTCTATCACTTCCTGTCTGTCTGTATAGACCTCCAGACCTCTATGTTTAACTAGTGCTGGCATTAAAGGTGTGTGCCACCATGCCTGGTTCTGTAACTAGTGTGTCCTTGAACTCTTGAATGCCAGGATTAAGGGTATGTGCCACTACTGTCTGGCCCCTATGTCTAATCTAGTGGCTGGCTCTGTCCTCTGATCCTCAGATAAGTTTATTAGGGTACACAATATATTGAGGTATACAATATAACACCATACCCCTCTAGTAAAACAAAACAAAAATCTAAAAGGCTTAATGTGCTTAAAAATATACATAGG
>LZPO01027502.1:146162-159092 GCA_001675575.1 Neotoma lepida | reverse complement strand
AAAAAAACACATAAACACGTGGTCAAGCACCAGACAGTGATCGCCTGGTCAGGCAGGTGCCATCTTGGCTAAGGTCAAAAACAGACAGGTCATATGACCTCACCACCATCTTTACTAAGGGCAATGGGAAGCCACATCCTGTCCGTGGCTCAAACATGGGAGAGATGCCCGGCGCCTTGGCTAGGGCCCATCTCTCCTGCCTGACCCGGCTCCAGCCAGCCAGGGAAGGGGCCCCAGGCAGCTGCAAAAGGTTGGCAGCACCAGACTTGCAGTTCCCTATGGGCGGGGCTGGCTCAGAATTTATCTCTGAGCTATGGTTACTAGATTTGGGTTAGCATAAGTTCAAATGTCTTTTTGATATAGATAATGTTAAAATTGTTTTATGCTTTTCTTCTTCATTGAAAAGCTGGCTCTAGGGTTGGATTATGGCTCTTCCTTCACTAGACCCAGGTAGACCTTAGCAGTTTTGCCAGGTAATACCTCCAGAAACACCCAGCTCATTTTATATATATGAAAGTTAAGCCTCATTTTTTCTAAAGCTGCTGTTTCTTGATAAAAAAATGTTCTAAGATATGAAAGTCCATGCATGCTTGAAGGGTCTCAAAGAATGATTTAAGATATAAATACCAGTTACAAAGATACAAATAGATGATTTAAATGTTTCAGATTTCTTTCTCCTTCTATGATAATGTTATATTAAGATTTTAAAATTTCAGATTTTAACATTAATAGAGTTTTGATGCTGTTTGGGTCACAAGCTCAGGATTTTGGATTTTCTTTGGTTGTCTTCCAAATATAAACTCAAAAGTATGAGTCTACTGCTGTTTTACAGATATCCATTACTTGCTTTTTATGTCCTTTTATAAAATAAAAGTTCATATAAGCTTCAAAGGATCAAAAGAAATCATAAAACTTAAACCCACTTCACAGAGGTCAAAAGAACTCCAGATAAATGAGTTTTTCTCACCTATATATTCCTGAGGATGGTATTTTTCTCTCTCATAGTCTCCCTTTCCCAATTACTAAGACCATGGGCCTAAAAGTCCAAATAGGTTCATAAATTTTAACCCTTATCTCTAGTCTATATCTGTTTCAGTGGGCTTCCATTTGGCTGACTGACACATCTAGGCATCGGCTACTGACTTCAACCTGTGAGCCATGGACTTGCTGAAAGCTGATGTGGACCAAGCCAGACGATATGAAGGCTCCTGTCTCCAGTGGGTCAAATCAGATGTTTCTGGTTAACGCCCCATTGCCTAAATTCCCTCCTTACCTTTGACTGGCCTCTCAGCCTCTCTGGGCTCCGACCATCTGTGTCCTGTTTCATCTTGAAGCAGTTGTGGAAGAGAATATGCCATCGGGTGTTCCCTGATTCCAAAACAGGCTAAAAGGCTAAGTTAAAGGTAAACCCCCTGACATAGGAGACAAAATTGCTATCTAATGCCCATTGATATACCAGGAAACTGGACCCAAAATTGTCAACTGAGATTTATTAACTAAAATAGTTCTGCAATGAGATAAGACACTTGACCTTCTTTATGCAGAACCAAAGAGGTATTATATGACCTTAAGAAATTATTATTTCTACATAAATCATTAAAGATTATAATCTGGCTGTACTCAAATATCAGATCAAAATTACAGGGCCTTAAAAATGATAATAGATCAGATATTGCTGCCAATGGCTTAAAAAATGTCTCTCGTTATTCAAGGTCTATTCGGGCTTAAGAATGTAAGCCTCCTTGTCCTTGCTAATTTTGTTAAGCTGTAACTAACTGGGAAAATTTTATGTCCAGATTTAATTTATATATGCTCTCAAAATTAAGCCTAAACAACATTTGATTTTGTTCCCCTGACTTCAACATGACTGGCAGTCATTTTTTACTGAGGCTTACTAAGGTTTGAAAAAATACATTTAGTCCTAACAAGCTCTCTGTTCATTTTATCTCTTTCTAGAGTAAGGAAACAATAAGCCTCAAATGTTTTAGATTGGTATGAAATTCATCTGTTCATATTAACAAAAGCTAACTTGGAGATTTACACCTATGTTTTTGCCAAGTGTTCAATACCAAGCTTCTAGAGAATTTAAATAAATGATGGCATATGTTTGATAAATAAGATACTTGATAAACAAGATATATATATTCTATAATGGAGTTTCTGGTCCCCCAAGAGTGTCCTTTTCTCAGAGTTGGGCCACATCCCCAACTCACAAGTCCCTTTTTTCTTGTTTCCATTCAGCCCTGGGATCTTTCTACTGTCACTCTTCTTTGCCTTCTTGGGAGACAGTAAATCCTAGCTTTATGGAAGCTTCTAACATACTGGAGCCTTAGGGAATACTAGTTGATAGTCAGTCATTCATACCTAATGGACAGATAGTTTTCAAAAGATCAGAGATCTGCAGAATACGGCATGTAAAGTGTTTAATTAACATGATAGAGAGACATGCTGTCTCCTGGCACCTTAATTTCCTCCAAAGAAGATGGCTGGGCCCAGAAGAACCTCCACCCAGAACTTGCTCCAGAGTAGCAGCACCAGCCACTGCGTGGGCACAGAAGAACCTCGACTGCTGCCAGGGCCTTCTTCAGACCATGGATGACAGGACTCTGGGAACCCATTGCCTCATTTTTGCCTAGACAAGGTAAGATGGTCCTTCCAACAACTTCCTACCCCACAACTGTCAGATCTTCTGAGGCCTGGCAGGTCTAGGCCTGGCAGACAAAGACTGATGTTGACCTGAGACCTCTGCCCTCAAGGACTATGGAGAATGCTGGGGTGGCTGTTTAGGAAGCCAGCAGGTAAGTCTCTCTCACTTTCGATTGCTAACTGAGGTAAAATTAATCCTTCTCAGATCTCTGATGCCATTTGACAATCAGGCTTTGCTTCAGCTGCCTTCTCAGTTCTCTATGTAAAATTCACAGGCCTCATTCTCTTAGGGCTAATACTGCTCTCAGTATCTCCTGGTGAATTAGATAAAAAGAAACAGCTTTAAGGTTTGTTTATATGAAGATAGGAAAGCTTTCTCACTTCTGTTCACTTACTTATCTTTTTTAGACCTGAAGATGTTTGCCAGTTTTAACAGCCCTCTCCCCCAACTCCAAGGTTTCTCTGGACTTTACTGTTCCCAGGCTAGCATTGGAGAGGGTAGGGAAGCCTCCCCCATCCTTCTTCACTCACCCAACCACTTCCATTCAGTAAATTTCCTCTGGTTATAGATTTAAAGATGTCTTTCATTGGGCTGAAACAGGCCCTAAAAAATGTTCATACCTTTTAACCCAAAGCCATAGCCTTTTGGTATGACACCAAGATATAAATCTATTCCAGTTGTTTTACACACTTACAAGTTCCTGCATAGGTCCACCCCTCCTGCCAGACTTGTGCCAAGACCAGCCCTTAGGGGCTCTTCAAATACATCACCAGCCCCTGCTCCAGCTCTGAGGATGCCAACAACCAACCGAGGACACCAATCAGGCAAATACTGGCAGGTTAATTTCACCCACATCCCCACTCATAAAAAGGCTCCGTATCTCTTAACTCTTACTGATACCTTTACGGGATGGATGCATTTCCCACCTCCAGAGAAACAGCAGATGTGATGGCTCCTATACTCCTGATTTGTCATGCCATTCCTCCAAGCTCATGGAACATCAGTTGCTGATACTGCCACTCCCGACTCCAGGGCACATCCACTCTCATGCCTCACTCATTNACCCTTGCCTCTTCTACACAACCAGGACACATCTCCACTTCATTCTTTCTGGCAGTAATCACTTTTCCCATGGCTAGCCCTGATGGCCCATGATAACAGTCTAATTTTTTCTCTTAGAAACCTGCCTTCTCAGCTCCCTCAAGAAACATACGCCCAAGATCTCCATGATGAAAGCTAACTGAATGCTTCTTCATTCACACCTCCCGCCATGTGTGACACCGACTCCCAACTTTCCCCTCCCCATTTCACCACCAAATTAGCAGAAAGCAGCCTTGAGAATTTGGCACCCTAATTCCACGCCCCACTGGCTATCCATAACTCACCTTTTTATAATAATCAAAAGGGAAGAATGTTAGGACCCACCCAGCATCCTGATGTCATGTTCTTAAAATCCCCTTTAAGAGAAAACTCCTCCTTCCTCCCTCTCTTTCTCTCTTTTCCCATGAGGTATGTATCTCTGCCCCCCTCCCTCTCTTTCTCTATCTTCTCTCCCTTCTCTCTTTAATAATAAACTTTCCACGTGGATGTTGTGTCTGCATGGTATAACTTTACATTGCACCATGCAGCCCACTGCCTCGGCTGTATGGCGTGTCTCCCTTGCCCACCAGGGCACCTTTGCTCAACCCACCAAGCCCCCCCACACTATATCATTACACTGCCTGTCTTTGTGTTTCTGTACAATTTGAATGTATGTGAACTTTGCTTATATGACCCAGCTTAACCCTCAGAATACAAATGGTCTGATGCCCTAAATAAATTTGGCTATTGCATGAGACTTTGGTCAGCCTCATTTTTAGGTTCCATTCTCTGAGGTTCACATCACTAATGACCAAATGAAAAAGTGAAATAAGGACATGATGCTCCTAGGTATGGTATATGAGAAGGTTTATTGATATCCAGAGGTATCTGGAAGGGTCCAGACTTAACTGGGTCATTAGTAGAGAGGCAGGGGGAATGAGAGAGGAAGAGAGAGGAAACATGAGCCAAGAGGCCAGAAGACAGCCAGGAGACTAAGAGACTAATGTAGCCAAAATGTCTGGGTTATGTAGGAAAGAGAAACTTGGGTAGGGGTCCAGCCCAGTCCCTGGTGTTAGGTCTTAGAAACCACGGACAAATGACTAGCTGGGGTGCCTATTAACATATCAAAATTGGAAACTGGATAGCTCTCCCAGCATTTCTCAGTACCTGGGGCACCTCCCAACACTTCTCACACCACACCTACCCTAAACCTTTCCCTCCCAAGGACTGGGCTTCTGCTTTCCTTCCCTCAGCCATTTTGGCTGCCCACCTCTTGGCCCCTTGGCCTGGGCTGCCTCTTAGTCAATGGCTCTTCTCTTGCTCCCACTTTTCTCATGGTCTTGTTTAATCTGCCAGCCATGTTCATCCTGGACTCCTCCCTCTGCCTGCTTTCCCCTTATGTCTACAATAAAAACCTCCATACTTTATGAGTAGTCATGTCCTCCTGCTTTTATGTCATCTTTCATTCACCTGCCTGAAGAGTTTAGGGTAGGGGATAGGGTATGCCAGTCAGGATGACTCCTTAACAGGTATTTGCTGAGAACCTGGAATCCAGAGTCTGCTTTGATATGTTAAATAGGCACCTCAGGTATTGGTCCTGAGTTTGAGACCTAGCAGTCCAGCTTTTTTGTTGATGGTAAGGGTAATATAATCTTTTCTATAATTACTCTATCTTAGTTAGGGTTTCTATTGCTGTAAGGAGACACCATGACCACAGTAACTCTTATAAAGGAAAACATTTAACTGAGGTGGTTTGCTTGCAGTTCAGAGGCTCTCCATTACCATAATGGTGGGGAACATGGCAGCATGCAGAAAGACATGGTGCTGGCTACATCTTGATCTGAAGGCAACAGGAAGTGGACTGTGTCATTGAGCATGGATTGAGCATATAATGAACCCTCAAAGTCCAGGTCCACAGTGCTACACTTCCTCCAACAAGAACATACCCACATCTCCTAATAGTGCCACTACCTTTGGGGACTATTTTCTTTCAAACCACCACATTCCACTCCTTGGCCCACAAAGGTTTGTAACCATAGTATAATGCAAAAATGCGTTCAGTCCAACTTCAAAAGTCCCCACAGTCTATAGCAGTCTCAAACCTATTTAAAAGTCTAAAGTTCAAAGTCTCTTCTGAGATTCGTGCAATCTCTTAACTGTAATCCCCTGTATTAATCAAAACCAAAAAACAGATCACATACTTCTAACATATAATAGCACAAAATATACATTATCATTCCAAAACATAGCTAAGGGAGCATAGTGAGGAAATACTGGACCAAAGCAATACCAAAAACCAGCTGGGAAAACTCCAAATTCTGCATCTCCATGTCTGATGTCAAAATGCTCTTTAGAGCTCCAGCTTTTTTCAACTTTGTTGACTGCAACACATTAATTTCTCTTGGTCTAGTTCCACTCCCTATTAGCAGGTTTCCTTGGCAGATATCCTAATGCAGAAAGTCCACAGATAATGTATAAAGAAATTATTTATTAAGGAATTATATTGAGGGGAACAACTCACTAACACAGAAGAAGGCAAATCCATCACAGAGTCCTGGAAGCCTGAGAGCCGGTCCCATACTGCTTTCTGATGCCTGAGTCAGTCTCCACTGTCCAAGAATGCAAGAGAGAGAAGAGGTCCTGCCTATTTATTCTTTGGGTCTTAAGCTAGCCAAGAAGCCATGCCCTAGGGGCTGGTACCCCAAGGTCATAGGTGGAACAAATACCTACTATATCTCCCATTTTGTCTAAATAAGAAAGTTCTAAGCCTAATACAAAACTACATACAATAGGAATGATTATCAAGTGTTGTCTAGGAGAAGGAAAGGTAATAGCATAAGCAAAAACAGAAATACAACCAACAAGAACAACATCAAACAAGAAACACATACTAAATGTCCAGAAATGTCCAGACCACCAGTAAATGGCAAATTACAGAGATTACTCCAATAGCTGTTCTATCCTAAAGAATCCAACTCTAGTACCTAATATGTTCTTAGCTGAGATATGAGAGGATTGTAACTATAATTATCTAATCTTCCTCCCCATCAAAGACCCGAGAAGGAAAATAATATTACCTAAGTAAACAGGAAGTGCAACCAAGCAACTTCCAAAACATTGCAAGAGTTGACAGAGACAGCTGGCAGCCTGGACAGTTGCCTAATGTTTCTCAGCACCGTTGGGGCATCTATTTTTGGCTATAGGCCTAGAATATCTGACAGACCATCTTCAGAAGCAGGAATTTTGAAATATCATCTTACCCTGTCTTGGCAAGGTTCAGCAGTCACTTTTCCTTGTGTCCTGCTCATCCAGAAAGGACAGCATGCATACTGTCAGCAGCTGAGGCAAGGGCAGTTCTTTGCCCAGTAGGCCAATGTTTTATGAAGAAGAAATCAAACTTCCATATGGAGTGTCTTCATAGCCCAACATTCTCTTGGGTATAGATTGGTGCTGCCAGGAGCAATCATGTCTCGCATCAACAGAATTCTGTTATCAAAACATTTAAATGCCATATTTTATAGGTATATGAAGTATTTGAAGATTACCTATTCATCTGACATACATTTCTATATATCCAGAAAACCTGACTACATGACTATGATTATTGCAAGCATGAGTGACTATAAGCCTGTAGTTCTTGATAATCTAAATAATTTAAGGACTAAGGATTCACATTATAAAAGTAAATAATCTGTAAACAGATGTATAGTATAAGGACAATGACCTTGAATTTGTGACAATATATAAAATACCTTAATTAGAGGTAGAAATGTATAGTGCAATATGACAACAATATCCTTAATATGTATCAATATATAAAATATCCTAAACAGAGGTAGAATATACATACAGTATGACAAATATATACAAAATATTTCAAACAGGAGTAGGAAAATATGTACAATATAACAAATATAGTTTTGTATTTGTATCAATATACAAATTATCTTAAACAGAAACAGAAAAGTAATTTTATATTTGTATCAATATACAAGAATCCATACCAATGCAAATTATCTAAAGCTGATAGTTACTGATTCAGTTTACAAGTAGATACAATAATCTACTGTATTATCCTATCCTACCTATTCCCCTTTTTTCTTTTCCAAAGGAGAATCCTGAGTCTAAACTTTATTGTTTCATTCCCAACCCTATTATAACTTATAACCAACCCTTGGCAGATAACAATTATCTATAACTCTGAGAAAACAAAACCTTTTGGGAGAGGGGGCTTCATTTTCTTAAAATTGCTTTCTGCTGTCTAGAGGACAACAGTCTCTCTGTGGGATCTTGTAAGAAAGCTAAAACAATGGTTAAGTCTTGTAAGGACTAGCTGTAACGTTAGTAGCCATCAGAGTAATGGGTAAGGTTTCTCTGAAGTTCTGGCTAAGAGTGTAATATGATGAACCACCTCATCTTGAAACTATCCTGAAGAGTTTGCAGTTCAAAGCCAATTATTCAATGGTGTTTATCCAGCTCAATGGCATCATTATGGACTGGGTAGAGTCGTTGCTGTGGGGCCCCATCTTCTTTCTGGAAACTTNAGAGATCACTATTGGAAAGATTTATTTTTTCACTGTGGAAACTTGAACATTATTAATATCAAAACAAAAAGTTTAAATTTTAAGATGACATGATATGTAAAGAAGGGTTCTAAGGACTCAAGAATAAGCATGGAAATAGAATCTTGACAACAATAGTCCCTAGATTATTGGCTTTCTTCTGTCCTACACCAGTTGGCTCTTCTGATATGAGACAGAATCTCTTAATTTTTTCTTTTAGAAACATGCTTCAGTTTAGAGGAGAGAGCCACATTCCAACTCTAATGCAAGCTTGATTTATGATTGAGTTGGGACCATAACTCTTCTGGAACTAAAGAGATATTGATGTTAGGCAATGAGATATTACTCTGTAGGGTATATTGGTACCAATAGGCCTGATATTCTTTGCTGGTAAATTTTTTCTATATAGCCTTCCCTTCTGCTTATGTCTAGGTGTCCAAGGCCTTTTGACTACTTGAAGATGGGTATTCCTATTATCCTGTGAAGACAAAAAATAGAGCCCTGCCCAGACCCTTGTTTGGTGAGTTTCCCTTACAACTTGAAGAATTGTCACATCAGTGGATGAGCTATCACTTCTCTTAATCAAGGGGTTTCTCCTGTTTGAATAGAATTTTTATTAATTTTGTTGGTATCCATAGCTTTCCTTCTCCTGTGGAAACAAAAGCAAAACCTCTTCCCCAATGTGGCACATATCCTGGTTTCCATTCTGAGGTCAACACATCTTTGAAGTAGACAGGTTGATTTAGCACGGAAGTTTTTTCTGTTACTCAATGTCTCTCTGCAGCTGTTGTTCCTTTCTCATAAGCATTAAGAAAATTCAAGGTCAATAAAGCATTATGTAATCTATTTCTAAGGGTCATTATAACCCCTTTCTGTTTAATTACCATATCTTTTAGAGTTTGATTAGATCTTCTTATAACCGTCTGCCCTGTAGGACTGTCTGTTATATCTGTAATATACTTTATATTGTAATAAGCAAAAAAAAAAAAAAGAGTTTCATTTTACTAGAGACACATGCTGGTGCATTGTCAGTCTTAATTTGTATAGGTATTCTCATGATGGCCATAACTTCTAATAGGTATGTAATTGCAGAATTGGCCTTTTCAGAACTCAAAGCAGTTGCCCATTGAAATCCTGAATAGGTATCAATAGTGTGGTGTACATATTTTAATTTTCTAAATTCTGCAAAATGAAACATATCCATCTTCCAAATTTCATTTCTTTGTATAAAAGGTATACAAAGAAAGGATTATTTCCTGCAGGTAATGGAGTTTGGTTATAGAAGGAATAAGTAGGACATTTTTTTTACAATTTCCTTGGCTTGTTGCCAAGTGATGGAAAAGTCCTTTTTCAAACCTTTGTTATTTATATCATGTTTTTTACAAAATTCTGAGGCCTCTAGCACATTTCCTGTTAATAATCAATCAATATCATCATTACTTTGTGCTAGAGGACCTGGCAGACCTGTATGGGATCTGATTTGTGATATATATATGATGTTCCCTATTTCTGATGATTTCCTGTAATTGTGTAAATAGTGAAGTTAATTCTGTTTTGTCAGGAATAAATTGAGCAGTTTCAATATGTAAAACAACTCTCTCTGCATATTGAGAGTCAGTAACTATATTGAGAGGTTCTGTAAAGTCCATTAGTACTAAAAGAATGGCATACAATTCTGACTTTTGTACAGGATTATAAGGGCTTTGAACCACTTAACTTAAACCTGCTTTTCCTGATTTATTTGCATCACTATAGAATGTGGGGACTCTAGAGATTGATTTTTTGCTGTACAATGTGAGGAAGGAGTCAATTGGTTTCTTTCATGAATTTTATTCTCTTGATTTTGGGAAAACAGTTGTTAATCTCTCCAAAACATTACTGCAAGCTCTTTGCCAATATTCATTATCTTTCCATAAAGAGGAGATTTCCTCATTAGTTAAATTACTACAGTTTCTGCTGGGTCCATTCCTGTCAATTGATAAAGTCTTAATTTTCCTTTGAAAATCAAATCAGAGATCTTTTCCACATATGTCTTTAATTTCTTACTCGATTTACATGGTAGAAATATCCATTCTAATACAATATCTTCCCTCTGCATCAAAATCCCTGTATGGGATAATCTAGAGGGTACTATGATTGGAATGCAGTTAAGTTCTGAATTCACATGATCCACATGTGCCTCTCATATTTTCTTTTCTATTAGAACCAATTCCTTCTCAGATTCAGCTGATAATTCTCTTGGAATATTTAAGTCCTTGTCTCCTTCTAGGGTAGTGGCCAAATATATTAGTTTATCTTTAGGTATCCCAATAGTGGTCTGTAAGTTGGAAACATTTCCTAACAATCTTTAAAAACCATTAAGAATCTGTAATTGGTCTCTCTGGATTTGTACCTTTTGGGGTCTAATTTTTGTAGCTCTATCTTATATCCTAAGTAATTAATAGAATCTCCTCTGTATTTTCTCAGGAGCAATTTGTAATCCCCAGCAAGGTAAAACTTTCTTTACTTCTTCAGACATGCTTTCTAAAGTATCTAACTTTGAATCAGCTAATACAATATCATCTATATAACAGTAAATTATAGATTGTGGAAATTGTATATAAATTATGTACAATTATTATACATTATTTGCATGAGATATTGGTATGGGGTGGGGCTTTTTAACATTCCCTGTGGGAGAATCTTCCATTGATATCCCTTGATCAGCTGAGAATTATTATGAGTAGATACTGTGAAAGCAAATTTTTCTCTATCCTTTTCTTGTAGAGGTATAGTAAAAAGAAACAGTCTTTTAAGTCAATAAATATAATAGGCCGTTCTTTAGGTAACAGAGAGGGCAAGAGCATCAAATTCTGTAGAGAGCCCATAGACTGAATTACTTTATTTGTGGCTCTCCATGATCCTTCTAGTATGGCCCATTAAGCAATACTTAATGTGTTCAACTGTTTTTCTAATCCACAGTCATAAAGTTCATATTCTTTCAAACAAAAGCATGGTCAGGCCTATCACAGCAATACCCCAGTCCCTGGTACCAACTTCTGTACTAGTTAAGGCTTCCATTGCTCTGAACAGACACCATGGCCAGGGCAACCTTTATAAAGGAAAATATTTAATTGAGGTGGCTTGCTTACAGTTCAGAGGCTCAGTCCATTGCCATCATGGTGGGGAACATGGCAGCATGCAGAAAGACATGGTGCTGGCTACATCTTGATCTGAAGGCAACAGGAAGTGGACTGTGTCATTGAGCATGGATTAAGCATATAGAACCCTCAAAGCCCACCTCATTTCTCCAAGAACATACCTATAAACATTCCATACCAACAAAGCCACATCTCCTAATAGTGCCACTCCCTTTGGGAGCCATTTTCTTTCAAACCGCAACATACTGAAATTAGGGTGCTATTGTGGAGGGGAACAGAAAGGTGGAATGATGATCAAGGCTGTGAAGAGAGGAGTGCAGGCTGGTGAACATCTGTTTTGCTACATGCTGGGCCACCTGGGGCTAGGAAAGTGCAGGCTTCTTTGGAGCAGACTGTGTCATAGAGGCTCTGGCTGATCAGAAATTCTGTCAGAAGCGCCTAGGGCTGATACATTTGGAGCAGTTTGCAGTTCATAGTTGATTTGAAATCTAAGTAAAAAGGTAAAGTTAAGGAGTTTTAGGGGACATTCTTTGCACTTAAAACTTCTAAGCCAATGGTCCTGACAGTTGGGGGAGAGGATTTCTAAAATGAGGAGAGAGGGAGAGAGAGTAATCCCACTTTCAGGAATAGGTAATTGGTAAGGAAACTTACGATGATTGACAGGAGTCAAATTTACAAAAATAAAAGACACAGCATTACTACTGTTTATAATCTGTACTGAAATCCATATTATAAAAAAAGCCACAGATTCCTGATTTTTAGTTGTAGCAAAAACTTTGGGACCCATAAAAATTATTCTGGTTTAAAAGCATTAGCAGTGTTTTCTCTGTCCAGCAGTTTAGATATATGGATTGGACAGTGATGTTTCTAGCACAGTGAGAAGCATTTTTAACCCTATACTTAGAAAACAACCAAAGGATGTTTACCAGGGATAGATTAGTAGCTTATCAGAACTTCATTGATGAATGTTAAAAGTCAGAACTCACAAANTCTTAGTATAACAATAGCAGAGTGAAGGAAAGAAGTGTGAAACATTTTTCTGTAGCACGAATCCTAATTGGTCTTATTAATAAAAACCTGAACTCAAATATCAGGGTGAGAGCTGAAAGGTCAGAGAAGCAGAGCAGCCAGTCACTAGTTCTTAGCTCTACACAATCCTCAGACAAAAGGGGCCTAGCTCCTTTATCCTCCTGCCTTATATTCTTTTCTCTGCCCAGCCATATCACTTCCTGTCTCAACCCCCCTAGTGCTTGGATTAAAGGTGTGTGTGTGCACCTCCCAAGTACTGGGAACAAGGCATGAGATCCGAAGTGCTGGGATTAAAGGTATGTGCCACCACTGCCTGGCCTCTATGGCTAACTAATGGTTTAGCTCTGCACTCTGATCTCCAGGCAAGCTTTATTTGTTAGATCACAAAATATCACCACATTTTTCATTTTTTTTACATACCTCAAATTACTTTATTAGTGCTATGCTCAGATGGCAAGGACCCCCAAAAGAC
>LZPO01027502.1:132357-146077 GCA_001675575.1 Neotoma lepida | reverse complement strand
TTTTTTTGGTTTTTCGAGACAGGGTTTCTCTGTGTAGCTTTGTGCCTTTCCTGGAACTCACTCGGTAGCCCAGGCTGGCCTCACAGAAAACTCACAGAGATCCGCCTGCCTCTGCCTCCCTAGTGCTGGGATTAAAGGCGTGCGCCACCACCGCCCGGCTCAGGGTGGGGTTTTTATCATAGTAGAGGTTGGGGGTGAAGGGATTTCTAGGACTCAAGACCCTGATTGGCTGGCATTTGTCTAGGAGTATCTCACCAAAAAGGAGAAATAGGTGTTTGTCTTCTGGTGATCTTATCTAATCTTATCTAACAGTTGGAATGTTTGGGATGTCAGGTACTTCCCTGTAGATGCTGGCCCATCCCTGAGTGGATCCCTGGGTGGTGTCAGCTTATGGATTTGGGTGTTGCCTACCAGTAAGCCTATCATTGCAGCTGTGTCTGGGCCCCTAAGCCTGTCATGGCAGCTGTGTGGTCAAGCTGTTTTGGGCCTCATTTAGACCCTTATAACTTGCATTTACACATCTTATTTTTATTTTTTATTTATTCTGTGTCTTTCACATCATGTATCTTGATACTATTCATTCCTTGTCCCTTTGCATTCACCCACTACCTCTGCACCCCTCCAAATAAAACAAAATTCAAGAGAAAAAAGGAAAAAATAGAATAAAAAGAAATAAAAAATGGGAAAAAATTTAAAAATTTTGTCATGGAAGCTGCAGTGTGACCCAAAAATGCATGCCATATACTCCTTTGCCATACATCTCTACTTGCAAGTGTTCATTGCAAAGAGTCATTGGTCTGGTTCCAGGCCCCTGATGTCCACTGCACATTGATGCTGGGCTCCCAATAGGATTCTTCCTGGTCATCCCACTACTGCCTTGTGTTGTTGAGATCCTGCAGCTTTGTGTCTGTGGGTCAGGTCCCTTCACATGCTCCAGCAGATCATGGGGTGGATGTTGGAGCAGGCCAAATCATAACCCTGGATCTGGGCCTGGGCAGCTGTAGGGTTGGTCCACCAGATTGGAAATGGGGACAGCTCTCCCATGCTCACTATTTTGGGGCTGGCTCTCCCACACATGCACTAACAGTGTTGGCTCTCTTGTGCTGCCCTGGCAAGGTACAGAACCTAGTCTCCCAAGTGTTGCAGCTGATGGGGGTCAGGGATGGCTCTCCCACTCCTATGACCACAGGGCCAGCTCTGTCACCTGCCTCAGGCATTGATGATGGTGGGGAGAAAGGGCTTTATTCCCCTGCCCATGCTACCACAAGACAGATGAGAAATGGGGATATCTCTCCCATACTCACATCTTTGGGGCTGGCTGCATTTACACATCTTAAAACACTATTTTAGACTCTCACAATTTACTTAGGTTTTCATATACTCAGACCTTTACCTTGTATTTATACACGTTAGAACATTTTCTTAGCCCTCCAGAACTTACATAAACTTTAAACCTTTGTTTTCTATCCAGTTATTTACCATGATGGTTGATTACTGAGGGTAGTTATTGCAAAGCAACTTCCTTTAAGTAAAAGGGTAGTGAAAAGTTACTTTGAAAACCATTTTGTGCATTTATCTTTATTAGCATGAAGTCTGCCAGCTAGGTAAACTCTCTGTGTCTGCCTTTCTCAGCAGGAGACATAGAGCTCTAGAAAAGTGACGCCTGGGGCCTGATTTTTACATGTGAAATGAACTAACAAGGCAGTTGCTGCCTTGGGGAAAAGACTGGTTTGCTTGCTGTTATTAGCGTATAATTAGCCATTAATGTCATCAGAGACCTGAGAAGGATAAATTATAGCAGGAAGTATACTGGCTGGTTTTGTGTGTCAACTTGACACAAGCTAGAGTCATCAGAGGAAGAAGCCTCAGTGAGGAAAAGGCCTGGTTGAGATCCAGCTGTAATAGGGGAGGGCCCAGCCCATGGTGGATGGTGGTCCTGGGTTCTATAAGAAGGTGGACTGAGGTAGCCAGGGGAAGCAAATCAGTAATCAACTCCCCTCCATGGCCTCTGTATCAGCTCCTGCCTTCAGAATCCTACCCTGTTTGAGTTCCTGTCCTGGCTTCCTTCAGTGATGAACAGCAATGCTGAAGTGTAAGACAAATGAACCCTTTCCTCCCCAACTTGCCATGGTGTTTCATCACAACAATAGAAACAATGGTCATAGTGTTCCATCGTAAGAATAAAACCCTAACTAAGATAGGAAATATAATACAAATATCCTGTGTATCAACTTAAAATACAGAGATTTTACCCCCTACCTAGATGATTGTCATAGGCTCCCATCATCTCAGTGGTTTTGTTAGAGGCAGAAGCAGCTGATCTTTTGCAGTCACAGAAGAATACATTTAATCTTCAACTGCCACNCAGTGCAGCATTAGCTGCCAGATGTTGAAGGTCTGAGAGATTTTCATGTGGATGAGGAATGTGGGGAAATTGGCCTATCTTGACTTATAGTAGGGCAGTCAACACAACAGTGTCCACAGTTTGGGCAGAGCCTTGGTAGCAGGTAAGGTATGAGGCAGTTTTTCCCAGTGGATAGAGCTACCACAATCCAGTTGATATTGTCTGTGCCCATTTACCTTCTTTGGATACTTTAGGATTGCCACTGAGACTGGCATTTCTGTCTCTCATGGGAAGCTTTTCTATTAAACATTTTAAATGACATATTCAGCAGGTCTTGATAATCCCATCAGGCAAGAATTAGATCACTACCACATTTTTTTAAACAAATTTAAACAAAATTTATTTTGTTTGGGTGCACCAGAAAGCTGGCCAGCAACTGCTTCCTAAGTTGGGTTAGAGACAGAGTAGCACTAATTCCATTTCTCAGGGCCCTTTTAAGGAGTAAAGTCACAGGTTTACAGAAGCAAGACAATGGATCAGTTAAGAAGTATAGAAAAAACCTAAAAAAAAACCCCACAAATAAGTCATCATCATATGATTATTGATTAGGGAGGGTCAGGGTCTCAAAACAAGTCAAGGTCATGGGTTGGGGCAGGTCAGGTTCTAGGAAGCAGAAACTTAAAAATAAATATAGCTTTTTGTTTTTTTAAGGTGGAAGCAGATTGAAGATAATTCTTTTTTTTTTTAAAAGATTTTTATTTATTATGATACAATGTTCTGTCTGCATGTATGCCTGCAGGCCAGAAGAGGGCACCAGATCTCATTACAGATAGTTGTAAGCCACCATGTGGTTGCTGGGAATTGAACTCAGGACCTCTGGAAGAACAGTGCTCCTAACCTCTGAGTCACCTCTCCAGCCCCAAATACAGCTCTTATAGTAAATGGAAACATATTTTTAACAATACCACAAAATGGCTCCTGTCTCCAAAATAGAGTCAGGCAAGTTCTTCAATCTCTGAAGAGTTTGAGGACCATCTATTAAGTATATCTGAGTTAAATAAACTTTACTTGTTTTTAATTATTTGTTTTCACCTTAACCTTGAAAACACATACAGGAGGCTAAATAAAGCTTGTCACTGAATAAATTACATAACAGTTTATAGGTTAGTAGCTTTGATAAGATTAAGGTTTTACAGTTTTATNCCTGGTTGTTAAGTTTGAACCTTAAAATTGAGTTGTAATTGAAGATTCTTTAGCATTCAAATAAAACTTTAAAACATAAATACAGTCCATAGAGAGCTTGGGAACTTTATTGATCCTTTTACAGTGCACCATTATAGAATATCACAGTTTCTTGTACAACTCAGTTTGTCCAAATAGCTAAAGTTTAACAAAGTTAGGAAGACAAAGAGGTTAGACATATATCTTTAAGTCAGTTACTATTAACTTGAATAGACCTCAGGAATTTATAAACCTTATTTGTTAACATATCTTATTTATCAAACATATGTTGTTATTTATCTAAAATTGTCTCAAAACCTGGTATTGAACAGTTAGCAAAGATATAAGTAGTTAGATATATACCTTTAAGTCAGTGTCTTTTAACCTGAGTATATACTTACAACTTTAAGAATTTATAATCATATAAAACTCCACCATAATCCAGGATATTTTAGAGACCTGCTGTTGCTTCCTTATTCTAAAAAGGATATACAATGATAAACCAAAGGCTCAGAAGGACTGAGAAGTTTTATAGGTACTCCCTTAGTTGTTTTATACCATGTGGTCATCTTAAGATGGTGGTGAAATCACATAGCATGTACCCTTTCACCTTATTAAAGATGGCTGCCAACCATATAGTTGCTATTTAAAATATCTCTATATTTTGGTAGATCTAATTTTTAAATAAGAGTTGAATTTCAGTAACATACTAAACAGGAGATGAATCATATATCGAGTATATTGTAGCAAATTAAGATTATCCATGAACAGATTTTTAATTATGTCTTTTGTTATGTTTTAAGCCAAATTTTTATTACAGATTTTATATATGTTTTTAACCAGACCCAATGAACTTACAAGTCCTGAGATAGAGTTTACAGCAGTCTTAAGATATTTTTGAGAGCAGAGCACAGAGAAATTGGAGAGACAAAAGATTGTTAAAAGTGAGAAATAGAGAAACTTTAGAAATAAAAGACTTTTGGAAGACTTTGAAACATATTTAGACATAAGAGGTTTTTGAGATCATTTGTTTTTGCAGTGGCAGAGTTGTTATCTTCTGAGAGAATTTAGAAATAAAGTGTGCCAATCTTTGGCCACTTATCTGTACTGAGGCCAAGTTGTTTGTAGTAACACAGTGTGATGACTATTATTGGTTGTCAACTTGACTATATCTGGAATGAACTACAAGATAGAAATGAAGGGTACACCTGTGATCGGGTCCTTGAGGCAGGAAGACAACATGCCTTTATCTGGATCTTGAAGTTAAAAGACACTGGCTTTTGATCTGGATCTTGAGGTAGAATGACACATGCTTTCAATTTGGATCTTTTGATCCAGATCTTGAGATGGGAAGACACAATTTTAATCTGGGCCACACCTTCTACTGGAAGCCTATATAAGGACAATAGAAGAAGGAAGAATTCATTCATTCCTTCTTCACTTGCTTGCCCTTGCCTTGCAGGCACACCCATTCCTTCACTAGCACTGTATCCTACTTCTTTGGGGTTCCAGCATATACAGAAGACCAGCTGAGACATTCAGCCTCCTGGAACTAGGCAACTAAGATTCTTGGACTTTCCATTCACAAATAGCCAATGTCAGATTAGTTAGACTGCAGCCTGTAAGTTTTTCCAAGAAATTCCATATAATATATATTCTCTCTCTCTAGAGAACCCTGACCAATACATATAGTGGGACTTTAATAAAACTTCTGAGTTCATGGACAAAATTGCACTTAGTGGCCCAGATGGGCTTAAAGAAGAAACAGTGGAGGCAGCTTCAAGGGGGAGGTAAGGAAAAGGGTCACAGTATATTGTAGAAGAAAGCTGAGAGGGAACAGGGTCATAAAATATTGTAGATGGGTAAGTGTCTTTAAAAAGAGAGATGTGCCTACATGAGGGTGTAGAAAGATACCCAGATGGGTATAGCAGGCCAGATCTAAGAGATGTGAGATGAGTGTCCAGTCAGGTACACTAATAGAATGCAGAGGGCTATAGCAGAGGAGCTAGTGAGACACAGAGTAGAGAGGGAGAGATGAATGATTAGAAAGTAGCTGAAGAGGCAGACTCTAGAATTTGGAGTCAAATTTGGTGGGTGGCAAAAACAAGCAGAAACAAATAATCTGTACGTACCTTAGGATAGGTCACATCAGCAGCTTGGTTTGGATTGGCTTTGTTCCTTGGAAGGGAACTCATATATGCCGCTCCTGTGGTTTTCAGCACCTGATGGATAAAAAGGTGAAAAAGGCATGATGCTCCTACATATGGGTGGAGGAGAAGGTTTATTATAGATAAAAGGGAAAGAAAGCAGAGCCAGAGACATCTGGAAGGGTCCAGACATAAAGGAGGGGGAGGGGAGGGGAGAGAGGAAGAAACAAGAACCAGGAGCTAAGAGGCCAGCATATCCAAAATATCTGGGTTATATAGGGAAGAGAAGCTGGGGGAAGGGACCCAGCCCAGTCCCTGGGCTGGAGAGTTTAGGGTAGGAGACAGGGTAGCCCAGCCATAATGCCCCTGTAACAGGTAGTTGGTGAGAACCTGGCAGCCAGAATCTGCTTTGGTATGTTAAACAGGTACCTGTGGTGGTTTAAAAGGAAATCCCCCCCTCCAAAAGGAGTGGTACTATTAGGAGATGTGGCTTTGTTGGAGTAGGTGTGGCCTTATTAGAGGAAGTGTATCACTTTGGAGGCAGGCTTTGAGGTCTTGTATATGCTCAAGCCACACCCAGTGTCTCAGTTCACTTTCTGTTGTCTTAGAATGAAAGTGTAAAGACTCTCAGTTCCTGCACTGTGTCTGCATGTAGAACATCATGTCACATCATGATGATAATGGATTGAACCTCTGAAAATGTAAGCCACCTTAATTAAATTTTATTTTTCCTTTATAAGAGTTTCCATGGTCATGGTGTCTCTTCACAGCAATAGAAACCCTAACTAAAAAAGAAGTTGGTACCAGGGACTAGGGTATTGCTGTGATAGGCCTGACCATGCTTTTGTTTGAAGGAATATGGACTTTAGGACTGTGGATTAGAAAAGCAGTTGAACACTTTAAGTGCTGCTTAATGGGCCATACTAGTAGGATCATGGAAGACAGTGGTGCTGAGGATAATATGAACTGTGGGGGGCTGGCTCAAGAGGTTTCAGAGGAGAAGAATGTTTGTACATGGCCTAGAGATTGTTCTTGTGATATTTTGGTGAAGAATGTGGCTGTCTTTTGCCCTCATACAAAGTGTCTTCCTGAGGCTACAGGAAAGAGTTTTGGATTAATTCCATTGGCAGAGGCAATCTCAAAATAGCCTAGTATAGACTCTGCGCTGTGGTTACTAGTGTTTATGCTTATGAAGTTTTATAATGAAAAAGAATAACCTGAGCAAGGAAAAAGGAGCAACAGAAAGTGGAATGGAGCTAAATCCAGTGTGCAATGAGATAAACAGATTAAGAAATTGAATAAAAGGAGTGGTGACCTCAGGGTAAGATATCACCCAGCTAGGTTTTCAATTTATGAAAAGGAATTAAAGAAAAGCTTAGAGCTGAGCAGTGGTGGCACATGCCTTAAATCCCAACACTCAAGAGCCAGAGGCTGACAGATCTTTGAGTTTGAGGCCAGCCTGGGCTACAGATCCAGTTTCAGAACAGCCAAACTTAGGCAGTGAAGGAAATCATGGAAAACGGAAAGTTGATGAAGATGTAATTGAATAAGGCGGGCATGTTCCAGCCCCACCAAGCACCAAAACTTAGCAGCTTCAGCTACATGGTTCTGTCTTTGGTTCTGTCTTTAGAGTCAAGAATAGAAACAGGTATAGAATTTGCTTCTGCAACTAAGAAAGCCACTGAGGCCATGCATGTTTCAGGGGTGTCCCTGAATGGAGGCCTGGAGAGGCCATTTTGTAAAGCTGTGAAGTTGAAGCTTGTATTGTCTTGGAGACCCCAAGATCTTAGAGATGCCAGAGTTTTGGGATACCCATCAAGGAAACCTGCTAACAGGGAGTAGAACCAGCCCAAGAGAAGTGTGTTGCAGTCAACAAAGCTGAAAAGAGTTAGAGTTCTGAAGAGTGCTTTGACATCAGACATGGAGATGCAAAGTTTGGAGTTTTCTCAGCTGGTTTTTGGTCTTGCTTTGATCCAGTATTGCCTCACTATGTTCCCTTACCTATATTTTAGAATGGTAATGTATATCCTGTGCCATTATATGTTGGAAGTAAGTGGTCTGCTTTTGAATTTTGATTTTACAGGGGATTATAGTTAAGAGATTGCATCAATCTCAGAAGAGACTGAACTTAGGGCTTTTAAACATTGTTGAGACTGTTATATACTATGGGGAGTTTTGAAGTTGGACTGAATGCATTTTTGCATTATGATATGACTACAAGCCTTTAGAGTCTGGGGAGTGGAATGTGATGATTTGAAAGAAAATGGCCCCCAAAGGGAGTAGCACTATTAGGAGATGTGCCTTTGTTGGTATGGTATGTTTGTAGGTATGCTCTTTTGAAGGAAGTGTACCACTGTGGAGGTAGGCTTTGTGGTCTCATATATGCTCAAACTACACCCAGTGTCTCAGTTAACTTTCTATTGCCTTTGAATCAAGATGTAAGGACTCTTAGCCCCTGTTCCATGTCTGCCTGCATGTCACCCTGTCACACAATGATGATAATGGAATGAACTTCTGAAAATGTAAGCCACCCAAATTAAATGTTTTTCCTTTATAAGAGTTGCTATGGTCATGGTGTCTCTTCACACCAATAGAAACCCTAACTAAGACATCACCTTAGTTAGCCATTTGTCCCAAGTTTGAGACCTAACAACAATCATGTAATACAGTCAACACTAGGCTGTCTTGAAATTTCAGTTACCAGTTACATTAATCTAAAACTTTTCAATTTAGCCCTCAGAAGAATTTTTGGAGAAGGGCAGAAAGCAGCTACATCTTTGCCCAAGTATCATAGGAAGAAGTTCTAAGCTAGGTACTAACATTTTCACTTCTAGCTGGGCCTCCAATATTCACATTGCTCTCAACACCTTTTAAACTCCTATTAAGATGGTCCAGTAAGGAAAAAAGCATGCAACCACATTTCTAATCCAAAGCTCCAATATCTCCCACATTTCTCCAAAGAACAGAATGGTCAGGCCTGTCACAGTCCACCAAATGGGGACTAGGCATTCAAATACATGAGCCTATGGAGGCCATTCTCATTCAAACCACCACACCCCCTAGGTAAGCTGGAATCACAACCAAGTACCCAAATTGTTAGAAATAACTTCACAGTCCCAAAGAGAGAGACTACAACTCTAAAGTGTCTTGACAAAAAAAAAATTACTCTTTATTAAGAGAGGGCACTATGCACAAAGTAGACAGGAATTGGTTTTTATTCTAATATATCGGGGACTTGGTGGGTCCAGCCTCTCGATAGTCCCCTCCCAGGGTCCAGGAAGAATCTACAACCAGCTGATAATTTAATCTTTGATGAAATGGAATGAATCTATGTACATGAAACTCCTTAGTTCATATACTTTATTCTTCTGATAGGTTCTCTCTTTCTACACAGTTTCTATTCTGCTCTCCTTGCCCCACCTAGGTTCTCATCCATCTAGTTCCTTCCCATCTTAGCTCCTCTCCCATCTCCTTCTTCCTCATCTAGTTCTTCCCCATCTGGCTCTCCTTTATCTTTCATCTCGTTCCTCTAGCACTCTTTTCTAGCCTTTCAATCTAGTTCTTCCCTCTCTTAGTGCATTCCTCTCCAGTCCTTATAGCTCTATGTTCTCCATGCCCAGTTCTCCCTTCCAAGTCTCTGAGCTATATCATTATAAACCCAAGCAATAGGATCCTCTGCCCAAGCAAGGTCACCAGGCTGAATTCTTACAAGGTCATAAAGGCAGGTAAAGAATTTTCCTCAGGCAGTGGCTGTCAGGCTTTATTTTACAACCCAGAATGGGAGTGGTAAAAGAGGAGGTCAACACTGAGAGCTAATGACCAGTTAGTATATCAAAAGGAGAATTTATGTGCTCAACCTACATTCCTAGAAATGGTTAGGTAGGAAGTTAGGGGTCTATAAAGTTAGTAAGGCAGTAAGCAAGGAGGGTCTCACCCTAAATTGCACAAGAAATAAAGCTGTTCACCTGACCTAGGAAACAGATGTTGTTTTGTTTGGCCTTGGATGCTTAAGTCTGTTCTTATAGAGTACAGAGGTAGCTCTGATAAGATTCTTTTGTCCATTTGGACATGGTCCTGGCCAGATGCTGCTAATGACAATAATTACAGAAAAGCCTGCAATTAGGGATCCTGGCTGCATTACTGCTCAGAAGGTTATCAAATATTCCTTTAGTAGAGGGGAAATTGTGTCCAAAGAATGATGGAAAAGCTACAACAGCACATGAGAAATTCATAGTAGGAAACGGCTAATGATCAAAGGCCAATATCACCAAGACTCCTTAAGCCTCGGCTTTACCTCTGGAAGGCCCTTGGCTTCTTCCAGGTATAGCTTTGTCATAATCANCTGAAATCCTACTTTATATATATTATTGCAGCTTGCAGCACTAATGGGCTCTGAACTCACAGTATTTCATGGTTGGGTAGTTTTGAAAGAACGAGGGCAAAGAAAATGAAAGAAAGGTAGGGTCACCACTCCAGGCCNTCAAGTTCCAGGAAGTCCTTTATGTAAACAAACATTTTCATGGGTGAGGAGGATTAAAACAATTGCATAAAGGTAGGGGGAATTAAAAAAATTTGGAGATTTGTTACAAACAAAATTTTTACAGTTTGGCAATAGGATTAATATTTGGGGCTAGATGGCTCCAGGCTTAAGAGCATTGACTGCTCTTCCAGAGGATCTGGGTTCAATTCTCAGCACACATACAGCAGATCACAACCATATGTAACTCCAGCTTCAAGGGACATTTTCTTCTGGCCTTTGCAGGTATTGCACCCATGCAGCACAGGTATACTTGCACCCATGCAGGATATGTGTTTGCAAAAAACCCACACACTGAAAATTAAATAATAAAAGAGATTTTAAAGAAAAGATTAATATTTAATGTTTACTATAGTATCATTATGTAAAATTAATTTAACCCAATTTTTTAAAGTCACCATATTCTTCTATGGTCTCATCATTGTTTAAAAGTCAAAATCCAAAGTCTCTTCTAAGATTCAAGGTAATCTCTCTCTCTCTCCCTCTCTCTCCCTCNCTTACATTTATTATTTTAAATATTTTTTATACAATATGTTCTGATCATGTTTTCCTCTCCCCAAATGCCTCCTAGATCTTCCCAACCTACCCAGACACCAATTCCACACCCTTTCTTTCTCTCTGTCTTTAGAAAGCAGACAAATTAAAATACACACAGTGACTGTGGCTCAGACAAGGAGTAGTGCCTGCCATTACAGCAGCTCCAGTGGCCTAAGACAGTAACACAAGCATGAGGAGCTCATGAGAAAGAGCTCTGCCTGACTCCAGTTAATTAAGTCAGAAAAGGGCTGCATAAGAGTTAATCATCCTGGATCCAGCTGCCAATTGTGTGGAGCCCAACAACTTGGAGTCATTGGTGAGATTGCCCTACTGATCAACCTGTTCAGCTGAGATCCATTCAGGAGAGGTCTCAGAAGCCTGCAGTCTGAGGAAACAAGATCAGCTGAGGAGTTGTCGAGGGAGTAGAGTGGGACCCAAGAATGAAAGAGAAGGAGCCGTCCAGCCACTGAACCAAGTCACCTGAGCCCTAAGCCCACCTTACACCAACTGGGAACAGGTAAGGCCCCCATCTCCGGACTGGCAGACCAGGCTCTAGCCCCTAGGCCCTAGGAGCACATTCTGTGTCCCTCCTCCCAAGCCATTGGAGCCCCAGGAACTGGGCAGCAGCCACTTTGCCAAGAAAACCATCCCATGTGACACCAACAACCACCAAAGCCATAAGCCCACCCTGCACTGATTTGGAACAGATGCTCCCTGAGATAGAACACACAATAATGATTGGACTAAGCTGCTCCCGGAGAAACAGAGCCCATCAGCACCAATTTGACCAAGAACTCCCAGTGGACCAAAGCTATCAATTGGAATGAGAGGCACCCTCAGACACAGACACCACCTGCACTGAGAGGAAGAAGAGATGAGTAGATGCCAGTGCAAAAATACAGGAAACAACATAAAGACGGATATGACACTATCAGAACCTAGTGGTTCTACACCTACAAGACCTGAACATACCAACGCAGAAGAAGCAGAAGAAATCAATCCTAAAAATGACAAACAAAAAATTGGAAGAAATCAAAGAAAGCCAAGAAAAAGTAATTAAACAGAAGAAGAAAACAGTTCAAGATTTGAAAATTAAAACTGAGACAATAAAGAAGACACAAACTGAGGGAATGCTGGAAATGGAAAATCTGACTAAATGAATAGGAACTACAGATGCAAGCATAACCAACAAAATGCAAGATATGGAATAGAGAATCTCTGATGTTGAAGACACAATAGAGAAAATAGATTCATCAGTCAAAGAAAACACTATAGCCAAAAAAGTCATAACACAAAACATCCAGNAAATTTGGGACACCANNAAAAGACCAAACCTAAGAATAATAGGGATAGAAGAAGGAGAAGAATACCAGCTCAAAGGCACAGATAATATATTCAACAAAATCATATAAGAAAACTTTCCCACCTTAAAGAAGGAAATACTTATGAAGATACAAGAAGCTTACAGAACACAAAATAGGCTGGATCCAAAAAAAGTCCCCTCACTACATAATAATCAAACCACTAAACATACAGAATAAAGAAAAAATATTAAGAGCTGCAAAGGAAAAAGGCCAAGTAACATATAAAGGCAAACCTATCAGAATAACACCTAACTTCTCAATGGAGACTATGAAAGCTAGAAGGTCCTGGACAGATGTTATGCAGACACTAAGACACCACCAATGCCAACCCAGATTATGATACCCAGCAAAACTCTCAATCACCATAGATGGAGTAAACAAAATAGTCCATGACAAAACCAGATTTAAACAATACTTATCCACAAATCCAGCATTGCAGAAAGCACTAGAAGGAAAAATCCAACCAAAGGAAGTTAGATACATGCACAAAAACTCAGGCAATAGATAATCCCACACCAACAAATACCAAAGAAAGGAAACACAATGCTACCACCAAAAAATAACAGCAATTAACAATCACTGGTCATTAATATCCATCAACATCAATGGTTTCAAAGCACCTATAAAAAGACACAGGCTAACAGAATGGATATGAAAACAGGATCCATCCCTCTGCTGCATACAAGAAACACACCTCAACTCCAAAGACAGACACTACCTCAGAGTAAAAGGCTGGGAAAAGACTTTCCAATCAAATGGACTTAAGAAGCAAGCTGGTATAGTTATCCTAATATCTAATAAAATAGACTTCAAACTAAAATCAATCAAAAGAGATCAGGAAGGACATTACATATTTATCACAGGGAAAATCCACCAAGATGAAGTCTCAATTCTGAACATTTATGCCCCAAATACAGGGGCACCCACATTTGTAAAAGAAACGTTACTAAAGCTTAAATCACACATCAAACCCCACACACTAGTAGTGGGAGATTTCAACACCAAAGGACAGATCTGCAAGACTAAAACTTAACAGAGAAATAAATGACCTAACAGATGTTGTGCAGACACTAAGACACCACGAATGCCAACCCAGACTATGATACCCAGCAAAACTCTCAATCACCATAGATGGAGTAAACAAAATAGTCCACAATTAAACCAGATTTAAACAGTACCTATCCACGAATCCAGCATTACAGAAAGCACTAGAAGCACTAGAAGGAAAAATGACCCAAATAGACTTAATAGATATCTACAGAACATTCTACCCTAACACAAAAGAATATACCTTCTCAGCACCCCATGGAACCTTCTCTAAAATTGACCACATGCTCGGTCACAAAGCAAATCTCAACACATACACAAACATTGGAAATACCTCCTGTATATATCAGACCACCATGCCTTAAAGTTAGATTTCAACAACAACAAAAATTATAGAAAGCCTANAATCTCATGGAAACTGAATAATGCCCAACTGAAGCACCAATGGGTCAAGGAAGAAATAAAGAAAGAAATTAAAGATTTCCTAGAATTCAAAGAAAATGAAAGTAAAACATACCCAAAC
>LZPO01027502.1:116003-129877 GCA_001675575.1 Neotoma lepida | reverse complement strand
CAAAGGACAATCAGACTGCAACCCACAGATCCAGGGAGGCTACCTAGCAGAAAGGACCCTAGGATGACTGTAGCATAAAATAAGTTTTGGTTTTGCAAAATCACTGGGCATGCTTTAGTGAAACATTTCACTATTAGGATAAGAATTTGTAACCTGTACTTATGTTCAAGATATCTGTATATTATCTCTCCTGCAGTTGTACATCAAATATTTTAATAAAAAAATTTAAAAAAGCAACCTCTGGAGGCATCACCATCCCTGACCTCAAGCTCTACTATAGAGCTATCGTAATCAAAACAGCTTGGTACTGGCATAAAAACCGACATGTGGATCAATGGAATCGAAATGAAGACCCTGACATTAATCTGCACATGTATGAACACCTGATTTTTGACAAAGAAGCCAAAACTCTATAATGAAAAAAGAAAATGCTGGCATTACTGGATATCAACATGTAGAAGACTGAAAATAGATCCATATCTATCATCATGCACAAAGCTCAAGTCCAAGTAGATAAAAGACCTCAACATAAATCCAGTTACACTGAACTTGATAGAAGAGAAAATAGGAAGTAGTCTTGAATGCATTGGCACAAGAGGCCACTTCCTAAATATAACACCAATAGCACAGACACTGAGAACAACAATTAATAAATGGGACCTCTTGAAACTGAGAAACTTTTGAAAGGCAAAGGACACTGTCAATAAGACAAAACGACAGCCTACAGAATGGGAAAAGATCTTCACCAACCCCACATCTGACAGATGGCTCATCTCCAACGTATATAAAGAACTCAAGAAACTAGACATCAAAATACTGAACAATCCAATTAAAAAATGGGCTACAGAGCTAAACAGAGCATTCTCAAAAGAAGAATCTCAAATGGCTGAAAGACATTTAAGGAATTGCTCAACATTTTTAGTATCAGGGAAATGCAAATCAAAATGATTCTGAGATACCTGTCAGAATGGCTATGATCAAAAACACTGATGACAGTCTATGTTGGAGAGGATGCAGAGCAAGGGGAACACTCCTCCACTGTTGGTGGGAGTGCAAACTTATACAACCACTGTGGAAATCAGTATGGCGGTTTCTCAGAAAATTGGGAATGAATCTTCCTCAAGACCCAGCTATACCACTCTTGGGTATATACCCAAGGAACGCTCATTCATACCGCAAAGATACATGCTCAACTATGTTCATAGCAGCATTATTTGTAATAGCCAGAACCTGGAAACAACCTAGATGCCCATCAACTGAAGAATGGATTAAGAAAATGTGGTACATATACACAATGGAGTATTACTCAGCAGAGAAAAACAATGACCTCATGAAATTTGCAGGCAAATGGATGGAACTAGAAAATATCATCCTGAGTGAGGTAACCCAGACTCAGAAGGACAAACATGGTATGTACTCACTTATAAGTGGATACTAGATGTAAAGCAAAGGACAATCAGAATGCAACCCACAGATCCAGTGAGGTTACCTAGTAGGGAGGACTCTAGGAGGGACACACGGATCACCCAGCAAAGGAGAAATAGATGAGATCTATAAGAGCAAACTGGTGATGAGGGGGTAATGGAGGGCAAGGGATGGAGGACAAGAACATAGGGGAACGGGAGATTTGAACTGGAACAGGGACAGAGTGGGAGGGCAAGGAAAGAGAGATCATGATAAATGAAGACATCATGGGAATAGGGAGAAACAGAGTGCTAGGGAAGTTCCCAGGAATCCACAAAGATGACCCCAACTTAGACTACTGACAATAGCCGAGAGGGTGCCTGAACTGGCCTACTCGGGTGATCACATGGATGAATACCCTAACTGTCATCATAGAGCCCTCAGCCAGAGACTGATGGAAGCAGATGCAGAGATCCACATCTGGGCCCTAGGCCAAGTTACAGAAGCCCAGTTGATGAGAGAGCGGAGGGATTCTAGGAGCAAGGGGCATCGAGATGACAGGAAAATGTACAGAGACAAACTAGTGGAAATGCATGAACTGTGGACTGATAGCTGTAGAGCCCCCGTGGTACTGGATTAGAACCTCTAGATACATGAGATAGTTGTTTAGCTTGAACTCTTTTGGGGGCCCCCAGGCAATGGGATAAGAACCCATCCCTGGTGCATGAGCTGGCTTTTTGGAGCCCAGTGCCTATGGTGGGACATCTGGTACAGCCTTGGTACAGGGAGGAGGGTCTTAGTCCTCCCTCAACTGAATGTACTAGGCTCTGCTGTCTCTCTATGAGAGACCTTGCCTTGGAGGAGATAGGAAAGGGAGGTGGGTTGGGGGAAAAGCTGGGGGGTGGGGCAGGAGGGTTTGTAAAATGAATAGAAAATCTTTTAATAAAAAAACTAAAAAATAAAGATGTGTTACATTTGTTTATGCTGTGGAATATTTCTTTAATGATGCAAAGATGTGTTGTAGTCTTTTATGTTGTATTTATTTAACTCTATGAAGCTGTGTTACTTTGCCTATCTAAAACACTTGATTGGTCTAATAAAGAGCTGAATGGCCAATAGCTAGGCAGGAAAAACAGTAGGTGGGGCTGGCATGCAGAGAGAATAAAAAGAAGGACGAAATGAGAGGAAAATGATCAAGGAATGAGAGAGGAAGGATGAGAACTTTAGGGGCCAACCACCCAGCCACACAGCCAGCCATGGACTAAAAGTGAAAGTAAGGTATACAGAAATAAGAAAAGGGGAAAGCCCAGAGGCAAAAGTAAATGGGATAATTTAAGAAAAGCTGGCAAGAAACAAGCCAAGCTAAGGCTGGGCATTCATAAGAAAGCATAAGCGTCTCCATATGTATTTATTTGGGAGTTGGGTGGCCAGCCACCCAAAGAGCAAAATAGTAAAGTGTGAAAAAACAAATAACTACATCCATTTTTTCATTTTTTGTTTTCAAAGAGGCAGAAATAATTTTTTAAAAGTCCTTAAAATGTTGATATTTGGGGCTGGAGAGACGGCTCAGAGGTTAAGAACACTGACTGTTCTTCCAGAGGTCCCGAGTTCAATTCCCAGCAACCACATGGTGGCTCACAACCATCTGTAATGAGATCTGGCGCCCTCTTCTGTATACATAATAAATAAATCTTTAAAAAGGTTGATATTTGTATATACACTCATATACATACAAAACATATCTAAAAGCACAGAGATAAGTTATCCTGTTAATCTTTGAGATAAAGAGTTTGGTATCTCCAGGGAAGGCAAATATTCGATAGGAAAAGGAACAGACTAGAGTAATCGTTGATTTAATTTAATGTATACTCTCAAGCCATTTGTAGAACAAGAATCTGGATAAGGATCAAGGAGATAACATCTTGACAAGAATTGTGTGATTATGTATTTCTTGCCCTTAAAAACAGTTAAAAAATTTTTAATTTAAAACTTTTGTTAATTGACCCAAAGATTTAGGACCATTATCCATCTTTGTTTGACATTTTGGTTTCTCTGTGTAGCTCTAGTTGTCCTGGAACTCACTATGTAAATGAAGCAGTCCCTGAACTCAGAGATTCCTCTGCCTCTGCCTCCTGAGTTCTGGTATTAAAGGCCTGTGCTAGCATGTCTGGTTAAGATATATTTTAATAAACCAAAATTTTGAGTGTTATTGTTTGTTGAGATTATATTTTCTATACAATAATTACAAAAAATGAATTTAACATAATTATCTTCCGTAAAAATGTCTATTAATTTATACATAGTCCAGCCTTAATAAAATTCCTTACATTTAAAGGTTTTATATTAAGAATATTTTGGCCAGGCAGTGGTGGTGAACACCTTTAATCAGCACTTGGGAGGCAGAGACAGGTGGATCTCTGTGAGTTTGATGCCAGCCTAGTCTACAGAGTGAGTTTCAGGACAGCTAGGGCCGTTACACAGAGAAATTCTATCTCAAAAAAACAAAAAATAAAAGAATATTTTAAAGAAATAATATAAATTTTGTCTTATCCTTTACACAAATGTGATAAAAATTTATGTAAGTATACATACTTAGAATCTATTTTAGAAGGAAATACTTATAAAACACTGTGTGTAATATTATATTTAGAGATCAATAAAATTTTTGACTCTAAAAAATGTTTTATATAAACAATTACAATGTTAATGTTTATAAAACATTTACCATATCAACAGTTACCATTTTAATAAGTTTTAAAATGTTTAGATATACAGATTTAGAAATTTNTTTGTATTTATCAGGCTTTAATATATGATCACAATATTTAAACTTGTGAATCTGCTTGTATATATATATTTTTTAAAGATTTATTTATTTTATGTATGTGAGTGCTTTATCTGCATATATACCTTTATGCCAGAAGAGGGCATCAGATCCCACTAGTGATGGTTGTGAGTTACCATATGGTTGCTGGGAATTGAACTCAGGACCTCTGGAAGAATAACCAGTGACCTTAACTGTTGATCCATCTCTCCAGTCCCTCTGCTTATATATTTTAATCNGGCATGCCCAAGAAAAGTAATTTTTAGCATATAACAAAATGAATTTTAGAAATTGGAGAGAACTAAGTAGCCACAGATTGTTAAAAAATTCTTTTTGGAACAAAAAAACCTAAGGAAACAACCTAACACATATGAAAACAATTATCATAGACATACATGACATAATTACATGAAATTGGTTCAACCTACTTTTAGGGAAAAAAATGTTAGAACCCTTCTGTTTCCATCAGATGTGAAAAGGGTTAGTTACAAAAGATCAAGAGGTGAAGTATGTTCTATAGAATTAAGGTTCTCTTTCTATCTATCTCACTTTGTCGCTGCCACTCTCTGTCTCTCTGTTTTTGCCTCCTGGCTGGTCTCTGCAAATCCACTCCTAAGCAGTAAAATATATATAATCCAAGAGGTCATCCAGGACAAACATGAAATCCTGTCTCAATTCCTAGACAGCCTTACAAAGGCCCTCTTATAATATAGCAATCTGGATCNTGAGATCCCAGATGGAAAACAACTCTATGAACTACTTCCTCTTCAGAGTTTCCCTGATATTAGGGCCAAACTGGAGAAAGGACCCCTGACTCCACAGGTAGAAGTCCTAGTGATGGCCTTTAAGGTATACCATGGGAGAATTGAAAAAGCCTGAAAACAAAAACACAGGATGCTAGCAAAGACCTTTCAACTGGCTATAGCAACTTCCCAGGCTTCCTGGCCTCCCAAAGCCTAAGAATCTCCAATTCCCTGTTTCAAATGTGGCCAAGAGGGTCATTGGGCCTAGGCCTTTCTGAACCCTTGTAAACCACCTGGACCATTTTTAAGATACCATCAAGAAAGGCACTGGGGTGTTGATTACCCCCATGTCTCTCACAGCATGAGGACATCAGGCCTAGAAGGCCCTTCAGCCAACCTCCTAGGTCTGGCCATGGATGATTGAGGTGAATCCATGTAGGCAGAAGTTTCCTGTCCAGACCACCCAGTCCCAAATAACCATTCGGAGGCTCATTTATATATTATAAATGCTTAGCCAATAGCTCAGGCTTGTTACTAGCTAACTCTTACATTTAAATTAATGCATATTTCTTATCTATGTTTTGCCATGTGGCTCATGGCTTGTTACCTCATTTTCCATATGTCCTGCTTGCTCATATGTCCTGGCTTCTCCTTTCTCTCCACCCTTCTTCATCCCAGCCTCCTCTTAGTCTGATTTTCCTGCCTAACCTTTCTGTGTGGCTACTGGCCAATCAATTTTTATTAATCCAATCTGAATGACAAATCTTCACAGTGTACAAAAGGAGTATTCTGCAGCAGACCCATGCTCCCTTGGCCTGACCACTGTCATCTCCCACAGGAAGCCCTGGGTAGACATCACAGTATCAGGGTGATCAATCTCTTTCCTTCTGGACATCGCAGCCACCTACTCAGTCCTGATAGTTTTGGGAACTCACCTCTCCTTGTTCCTCTATTGTCAGGGTGGGGGACAGCCTTACTAGGCTCACCAAACCCCACACTTAGCTGTATTTTTAGGGGTATTCACCTTACTCACTCCTTCTTATTAGTACCAACCTGTCCTGTCCCCTTGCTGGGAAGGGACCTCCTAGCCAAAGTGGGATCCTCTATTTCTTTTGTTCCCCCATCCTCTTCACCCCAGGTTTGCTAACCATTTGCCTCCTCATTCAAATTACATAACCCAACATACCTTTTCCGTTGCCAGCCTCCTAGGTGTGTCCCAAATATGGGACACCCACAACCCCTCACTAGCCAAACATCATCCTTCTATCATCATCCAACTACAAAATCCTTCCACTCCAATCCAGGGCAAAAGAAGATACCATGAGCTCTCCTCGTCTTGGTTGTTTGACAAGTTTTGTCTGTCTGTCTGTGTGTGCAGATAGGTCTGTGTTTTCTGGTGTGTCTATAAGTCTTTTGGCAAACATGGAAGCCAAGATGGGAATGGGTAAGGCTCAGTTGAATGCATGAATGATGGTGGCCATTGTTTTGTTTCTGACTGGTCTCCTTTGAGCATATGAGATTTCTGCATTCTGTGTTTATTGGTTTTGGTTTTGGTTTCTCTGCTGCTGCCAGGTGCCAGTCACAACCAAGACCACTTGGTATGGCTGCTTTGAGGGCCAGAGCTCAGAATTTATCTAAAGGCTTTCTGGTCACTGGATTCAGTTTAGCAGAGATTCAACTGTCTTTTGAGTGTGGATAATATAAAAGTTGTTCTGCTTTATTGAAAAGCTGGCTCTGGAATTGTGTTATGACTCCCCNTCCTCTAGGCCCAAGTATCTTTGTTTAAAGGTTTCCTCCAAAATCTCTTGTGCCAACAGGCCACCTGACTGTGACAGATAGAGGAGAGCAAAATAAAACAAAAGGATTCAAAGTTACTTGTTTTGTAATGACTGCTCTTAGTAATAACTACTCNTGTCTCTGGTAAATGGTTAGATAGAGGATGTGAAAGCTTAAGTAAGCAATGACAGACTGAAAGTGTGAAAACTTAAGTAAGTTCTGAAGGCATAAGAATGTTTTAAAGCATGTAAATTAAAGTTCTGAAGGTATAAGAAAATATTTTAAGGTAATGAAAAATGTTTCAGATTTCTTTCCCCCTCGATGCTATTATTATATTAAGATTTTAAGGGTTGGGAGACCTATACTTAATGGTTCAAGCAGACCATTCACACAGTGAGGAATGGAGACTGCTCACCAACAAGTTGTCAAAAGGAGATACTTATCCCTAGAACACCTAAATTGACATCTGAAACACCTGTCCCCTATGTTGGCTTTCGCTATGATCAAACTAGAGATCACTGTCAATGTTGGTCTGAGACTTATGGAGGCTGCCATTATTGGTCCTGTAGGGAACATGATGCATATTCAGGAAGGTGTTCTACCTCTTATGCAAAATAACCCATCTTTTATATTTATTTTATATATATATTTATATATATTTTATATTAGAATTATATTATTCTACTGTATTATATTATAATATGTTTTATATTAATTAATGACCCATGGCACTCCAGGTGGGAGACGGGGTCATTGGTAAACTTTACTCTAGCTACCCATCAGACATAATCAAGATATGAGAGTACATATCCCACTTTTTCAACCCCTAGGTATAGACACAGGAAAAGGACTGATCCAAAGCTCCGTAAAGGCCCTTACATCCCTAGTAGCAACCCTCTTAGATAACAAGATCCCACCTCCCTGTCACACCACCAGCTCTGTAAAGCAGCTATTGAATAACGTTTTGCCTGACCATTTGTAGAATGTTCTTTGTGTGTCCTCCTTGGTCAAACTCATGACCACCATTGGTGGCTTCCCAATTGTCTTATTATATCCTCTCACCTTACTTCTTGTTAATTTTTCTAAGCCAAATGTCACTGCCACCCCTTTTCTCTCCCACATCTCCCTCTTCAGTATCAGAGATGGCTTTAACTCTTTGGGAACACACTTTGTGGGCACACTGGATTCCACAGACTTCAATAATACCTTACCCCTTAGTACTACCACCTAGTCCCTCTGCCCAAACAGTCACAATGCCTCAATTCTCTACAACACTCAAGTTTATCACTGCCTACCTGCTGGGTGCTCTGGGACTTGTGCCTTGGTGTTCCTTTTTCCAAAACTGGGGTGTTACCTGGTGAAGAACCCTTGCTGATTCCCATCACAGGGTTTATAGTAGCATGGTGTGACAAACAAGCAGTTCAGGACATACTATTTTTTACAGTCTTGTGTATAACCACTGGCATTGCCACTGAAGCAGTGGGACTGACTACTTCCCTAGCTATTTACCACTGGTTTTCCTTAGTTCATCTAGGATCTCCAGTGGGTCACTCAGACCATTCCTACCCTCCAGATGCTGTAGTGGCACAAAATCGATGAGGAGTAGATTTAGTAACAGCAGAGAGGGGTGGTCTTTGTCTCTTCCTCAGGGAGGAATGTTGCTTCTATGTTAACCAATCAGGAATAATAAAAGATAAGATTTGACAACTACAGATGTAGCTCCAAAAACTAAGAAACAGCTTGATACCTCTGGCCAGTGGATCATTGACAGTCTAATATGGAATTGTAATTCTGTCTTAATTAGGGTTTCTATTGCTGTGAAGAGACACTATGACTATGGCAACTCTTATAAAGGAAATCATTTAATTGGGTCTGGCTTATAGTTTCAGAGGGAGTTGATTATCATCATGGGGGGACATGCTGGCATGCAGACAGACATGATGCTAGAGAAGTTCTGTATCTTGATCTGCAGGCAGCAGCAGAAGAGACTGTCGCACTGGGCGTGGCTTGAGCATATAGGAGACTTCAAAGCCTGCCTCCACATTGACTCATTTTCTCCAACAAGGCCACACCTACTCCAACAAGGCCACACCTTCCAATAGTGCCACTCCCTACNGGCCAAGCATCCAAACACATGAGTCTAGGGGTGCATACTTATTCAAACTACCATACCTTCTCAACTGCCCTTCTCCTTTTCTTAATCCTACTAGTCACATCCTGCCTCATACACTTCTTGTCTAGATTTCTTCAACAAAAGATAAAATATTTCTAAACAGACTTTTTGCTTATTTATTTGTTTCTCAAGACAGGGTTTCTCTGTGTAACTGCTGTGGCTGTCCTAGATCTTGCTTTGTAGACAAGGCTGGCCTCAAACTCATGGAGATCCTCCTGCTTTTGCCTCTCAAGAGCTGGGATTATAGTTGTGTACAACCACTGCCTAGTTCTAATATTAATAATATTAATTAATAATAAATATTAATTAATTACTATTATAGAATTACTGACCCCTAGCTACTGAGCCAGAGGCCTTCAACATCCAGTTATACCCTGATGGTGAAGATCAAGCTTGCCCTAAGGACTTTGATGCCCTCATTCAGCAGAAAGTAGTCTAATGATAATGTCACCCCCCTTTCTGTCCCCTAACTACTTCATCAATAGTAAGCAAAAAGGGTGGCAATGTTGGCTATTCAGGTATTATGTTACAAATTTGGAAAGCCTGATTAAAGACACCATTTTTAGATGTGCTTTCTGTGCTCAGGTAAATCCCAAAGAAAGAAAAAGATCCCACAAGAGATCTGGGCTGGAGGAGATGGGCCTGGGAACTCTGGGAGCTGGACTACTGCTTTGGGCTATAAATATTTTCTGGTGTTCATAGACACCTTCTCATGATGGGTGGAGGCCTGCCCCACCTGAACAGAGACTGCTCCAATAGTCACTAATTCTTCAGGAAGTAATTCTTAGATTTGCACCACTCCTAGCTTTGGCATACAACAATGGCCCAGCCTTCATGGCCAAAGTGTCTCAAAGTCTGATGAAGATATTAAATATTAATTGGAAATTACCTTAAGTATGTAAGCCACAGAACTTGAGTTGGGTAGTAAGGAAATTCTTTTTTGTTTGTTTGTTTTTTGAGACATAGGTTCTCTGTGTAGCCCTGGCTGTCCTGGAACTCACTCTGTAGACCAGGATGGCCTCAAAATCACAGAAATCTGCCTGCCTTTGCCTCCTAAGTGCTGGGATTAAAGGCGTGTGCCACCATCACCCAGCTGAAAGGAAACTTTTAAAGAGATTCTAACCAAATTGGTCCTGGAAACTGGTGAAAAATTGGGCCAACCTCCTCCCATTTGCCCTGTTCAGGGCCTGATGTACTCCTTAAGAGGAAGGGTTCACTCCTATGGAAATTATGTTTGGGAGAGCATCTCCTATCCGCCCCAAACTCCAAGAGATCCCCCAGACAGAAATATCTAATCACTCTTTTTTCAATTCTTTTCAGTCTTTGCAGGAAGCTACCAGTCCATTCACTGGACTGTGGAGGGAATCCTGCCATCTCCCACTCCCAAACCCTCCCACCAGCTCCAGCCAGTAGATTTGGTTTGAATAAAGGGGATCTCTGCCTGTACCCTGGAACCTGGACCTTATCCAGCCCTCCACACCACTCCAACTGCTGTCAAAGTAGCTGATGTCATCCCTTAAAAAACAGGTCACTGAGGATAACCATAGATGGAGCATCACTTGGACTTTGAACCTCTTAAAAGATAAGACTGACAAGAGTTTATGAACCCAGGATACACAGAATCCTTAGCAGCCCCAAACCTGGACATAGGAATTCAGAAAACCCAGGGATGGGAAACTCTTTTTCAGGTGGACCTCTGCTCTCCCATGTCCTTTCTAGTGATGGGGCAATATGGGACTAGGAAAGGGGCTGAGGTCAGTAGATCAGGTTGTGGAGAATACTAGCTAGAAAAGAGCTTTTAGGGATTATAATTTTATGCATGCTCTGTCAAGGACAAGGTGCCTGAATCATGTCCTCAAATTACCTGGCTTGCTTGTAGCAATGGCTTGACTAAGTGTGCCACCTCTGACTCACTGGAAAGTCACACCCCTACTGGATGTATACTGGTCTATATTATCCCTCAGGTATATGCCTGTAATGGAGAAGAGGGGAGAGCTCATATTGGCCTTGCCTCAATGTTAACAAAAGTCAAACAGGCCCAATTCTGGTCGTGATCCAAGTAGGGGCAGGAATAACCAGCACACTTGCCATAGGCACCTCAGCCCTGACTGTTGGGGATGATCCCAAGCTTTATGACCTGAGCTGAAGGAGCAGAAAGCTGTGTATATTTCACATTTCTTTTTTGGTATGTCTCTGTCCAGTTTTGCCAACAAGAGAGCTGCAAGAGGCAAGGCTCCTGCTGGGTGACTGTACAAGGCCCTGTATCTTCCCACAGAGGCTTCTTATCTCCTATGCACAGGAAATGAGGTGGCAGGCCAATTGGGCCAAGTCTAGCTTTCAGAAGGCTTCCCGGGAGTTCTGCATCCTGTGACTCTAAGGAGGGGAGGATGAGGAAGAGCTTGTGAGAGCTGGTTATCATTGTCCTGCAGTGCATGCATGGGCAACTGCTTGAAAGAAGGAAATAGTGATGGATGATGAGTAAAAGAAAGTGTGGGGAGAGAATAGTTGATAGGAAATGAAAGAGAAAGCATGAAAGAGAAAGGAAGAGAGAAGAGAAAGAGGGAGAGGAAAAGAAAGGGAAGAAAGGAGACATAGATCCGATAATTGATATCAATCTCTTTACCTGGTCCCCATGGCCAATCACCTTACTCTCAGCCTTGTTGGACCATTGATTCTTATTCTGATCCCACTAACTGTGGGACTCTACATCCTCAACTGCATGGCCAACCTTAAGCTACTGGTCATTAGGACCAATTATGCCTGCCTAAAACAGGAAGAGTCCATGATTTGCTTCATTCCCATAGAACCAGTGGAGAATGTCACCAGGTAAGACAGTGCAAAAGGCTCCTAAATCTTCTCTTCTTGCTGAAGCCATTTCAGGTTTAACTAGAATTTGATCTCCTTGATGGAGAATCCATGGAAAATTGCCCAACTCTATTCTAGGAATCCAAGGTCAGGATACCCCAGCTAACTTATCTTAGCTTTTGTTAAACTGCCTGTTTGTGTGGAGCCCCCTCCAGTTAACCACTTGTCTTGGCTTCTGTTAAGACTGATCACTTCTTCCAATCCCTCTGCAGCTGCCAAGTGAGATGGCAGGTCATGGTTTTTGCCTTTAAAAACCCCATGTTTTGGACACTCAGGGCCACACCTAAGTATAGTTAGAATTTTCTTTGGGCTGTCAATCAGCTCCCAAATAAGGACAAGGAGCATTATTATTAATNATGAATACTCAGCTTTAGCTTAGGCTTGTCCCACTAGCTCTTTTAATTTAACCTATTTCTATTCGTCTACATTTTGCCCCCCGGGACTTTTTACCTTTCTTTCATTCTGTATGTCCTACTTTGCTGCTTCCTCCATGTCTGTCTGTCTGGTCCCTAGCATCTCTTTTTCTTTATTCCTTTTTCTTCTCTTGTGCCTAAATTCCTCCTCCTACTTACTCTCTCTGCCCAGAAGCCCAAAACAAATGCAACATATCTTTACAAAGTTAAACAATACAACACATCTTCACATAGTTAAACAAATATTCTGCATCACCTAGGTCTCTGAACACTTGGGTGTGGTTGTAGTCATCTGTAATAAATACTTTCAGTTGGCTCCGCATTGTGTCTGAGTAGTGAGCTTCCCATAACAGTCACAACTTGTGCCAAGTCAGGTCTGGCCACCCCTTCCTCAGTATGTCAATTAAAAGAGTCAAATGAAAGGTGGAAAGCAGAAAAGGGAGGTTTATTTAACATTGGGAAGAGATATAAATAGACCCAATGAACTTCTCAAGTCCATCTTTAGGGTCCTGAATTGAGATCAAGGTTTAAATAGAAAAGCCAGGGATATGCACACCTGAGCAGTCCTAGGCAAGATGTGGTCACACCCATGGCTGACTTATTATTTGGGTTTTAGTTGCATCCTGAACAGTGGTTTGACAACTTGTTGAAACTGTGTGAAACCTCTTTCCTGGAAATAAGTCCCCGCTGCTGGTGCCCTTTCCTTTCCCCAGCATTACATTCCTGGTCATTTCTATCTGTCCACTACATGGGAGACCAGGTTTTATTATGATATCCCCAATAGCCATGTGCTATCAAATATGCCTCTTCTGGTGTCCATGGCACTCAAACATTTAGTGGGTCTCAGAAAAACAAAAGTAAAGAAACACAGAAACCATGGTTAACAGGATCAATCAACCAAATGACAGTTGGAAACTCACCAACAATGCTTGAAGATGGATCTCAGCATAAATCCCCAGGAATGCTGGGGTGAGAACACAGATATAGCTTCCTTTGGATATCTTTAACAGCCTGATGAGTTCCCCTAAACTGTAGGGAACTTCACTCAGTCCAAACAGATTTTTGACTTTAAGGCTGGAAAGAATTCTGGGACTGGTTTGTATGAAGACACTTTACTGTAAGCATGAGAGTTTAAAGGATGAAAAGCTTCTTGAGGAGAACTGGAAGGTAGGTAAGAGCTTGAAGCCACATCAGAGAAAGGCATGTGGGGAGTTATTCTAGAATTTACCTTTAAATTGATATAAACACGAAAATGGTTTTAATTATTTATTTTAATAACTAACTCACATGTATTTTTTAAAGTTCTTTATTACTATGCATTATGGTTTTATCAGATTTTTTAGATCATTTTACATTTTAATTAAATGCTTTACATTTTATATTTTCATTAGCTGCCAATTTGTGATTTTTTTAAAGTTTATTTCCTAAGACTTTGTAAAGTATACAAGATAAACAAGTTTGGAGGTAGTAAATATTCAGGTTATCTCAATTATCTCAAAATATTTCTTTTTCCAAATACTTGCAAGTTAGTCAGTAATTATCATAATAAAACTGACTAGAAAAAACAGATGGTGGTTTATTTACAAACCTTTCTTTTTGGAAACTGTTGTTCCACATATATATGTGGAGTGTCTGTGTGTGTGTGTGTGTGTGTGTGTGTGTGTGTGTGTGTGTGT